>CANUEX010010903.1:0-94701 GCA_948099535.1 Jatropha multifida
ATCATTCAACCAAATATTCTAAAATAACAAACTAATTAATAAAAAATTTAACTAAATAAATTCTGAAAATAATAAAATTAATACCCAATAAATGTCAAATTCCTGATAAATCCTTGAATCGGAGGAGGAGGAGACGGTGGCTGGTAGCAAGCTGAGCTTGCTGCCAAGGTCACGCGCGGAGGAGCAGGTGGTGGCTCAAGGCTGCACGATGCGAGGGACAGAGCTGCTGGAGCTAGTTAGAAACGGTGGTGCGACGAGGAGAGAGGAGGAGCTGGGTCAGTCGCGCGATGGAGGAGGTGCTGAAGCTGCTGTGGCGCGATGGAGGAGATGGTGGCTGGCTGTGGCGATTCGGCAATCGTAGAGAGGGAGAGACAGAGACAAAGAGCGGCAGGGAGAGAGAAAGAGGAAGAGAGAAAAACTGAGAGAGAGAGAGAGAGAGAGGGCTGGAGCTGTTGCCTTGCGCGAAGGAGAGGACCGGAGATGGTGGTGCTATGGTGGGCGGTGACCAGCGCAGTGAGGGAGGCCGGAGACTGTGAGAGAGAAAGAGAGAGTGAGGGTTGAGAGGGAGAGCTGTTCGATGGAGAAGGAGAGAAGGAAAACAAAATAAAAAGAAAAGAAAGAAAGAAAAAGAAAAAAAAAATAAAGTTTAAAATTATTAAATAAAAATAAACCGTCCGAGTTAGATTGTCGGGGGGAAAAAAATAGTAACGTACAGTATTTTTTTCAAAAATATCCGACTCAGGTTTAATTTAAATTAATTCGGTCCAATAAAAAAAATATTGATCCGATTTTTATTTGATTAACGGTTACTCGATTAATTTTAGGGCGAACCAAAATGATTTTCGGTCCCGATAATATTACGTGGCGTAATAATATTGGCTTATAATTTAACGATTAAATTTAAATGAGAATTATTTTAAAATAAAAATTTCGGGATATTACATATACCTACTGAGTCCATAAAGAGCGGTAAAGCTCCTTTTCAATATTTAAAGGCACTTCTTATTTTGGATTGGAATTCTGGATATCATAGTCTCTAGCTTTTTCTTTTAGCGAAATCATAAGCTCTATTTCAATGAATATAAAAATTTTATTTCATTTAAAAATATTCGGTCTCATTTTCTTATCATTATCATAATATACGGGACACTGTATTGACACGAGATATTGTAATTTTTAAAAAATTAGAACACACTAGACCTAAAAAAATATAAATATAAAATAAAGATCATCTAATTCCTTATTTCAACATTATTAATTAAATTTTCAAAATTAATATTATTATTAAAAATTATAGCGCCTCTAATTTATTTATAGATAATTTTAAAAATTTCAACATCTTTAAAAGATATCAATTAATCATTTATAACATACAATTTTAAAAATTTTGACATCTTTTAAAAGATATCAAATTTCGACATTCTTTATAGCGTTTCACATTTATATATTTTTTAATTTTATATTTTAAATAGTAATAATTATTAAATACATTTAACCTAATAACTTAAAATTTTTGTTAATTACTTTATTTAAAATCTTATAGAATTTTAAAAAGTGTCTAAAATATTTGAGGAATTTCAAATTAAGAATAATGTGATGCTTGTTCCAAAAACTATTAAGCTGCTTTGAAAGAGTTTCAAACAAACAAACAAAAGAAAAAAAAAAGGTAAATGCATAATAAATTACTAAAAAACATTTTCAATTCATTATTTTAAAATTGGACCATTTACTCCGAAATTTATTAATAGATTTGCACTTTAATTTCTAATAATTCAAAATTCAAGTATAATTTAATTCCTAAAAGGTACAAAATTTAAAGTTTAATCATCAATGTAGTCCTACTAATTAATTGATATCAATTAATACTCTATTAGCGATAACTATCAATTCAATACTCATTACTGCATTGCGCAATCTGATACTTGTCAGAGCTTCGCGCCTTCACGCTTAAAGCGTTACCCACAAACATCAAACACATTCTTTTTTTGGATTCTCTCTCCCTATATATACAAAGAAAGTCGCAAACTTTCAGTTTCAGTTCTGCGCTTTCTCTCTTCAAATGGAGAAAGGGAAAGTGTTGTGCTTTTTCGCTTGGTAAGGCATTGTCAGCCTTTAGTTTATATAAATAATCATCAACCTTTTTTTTATTTTTCTTGAAAAATTTTTTCATTTGTTTGTTCTATCACTTGTTTAGGGTTTTGGGTTTTAGGTGTAAAACTTTAAATATGCTAACTGTTCTTTTTACATTTTGAGGTTTTCCTTTTTTGATCATGCGTTTGATTTCTATTGGTAAGGATAGACGATTTTTTTTTTTTTAATTTCACCTTTTTGATTTGTTTCTTCTTTTCGCTATTTTGTTGCTATGTGGGTTGCTTAGGGTTTTAAGGTTTTTACGTTAGATGGTATTATACTATCTAAAATCCTTATATTTGGCATTTTGATTTTTTATGTTTTATTTTTAATGGTGCATTTGTTATATATTAAAGGATGAAGTTTGATTATTTCTTTAACCTAGAGAATTTTAAGGTGTAAAAGATATCTGTCTTCTATGGAAGGTCATCTTTTTTTGTTAAATTGAATGCTAATTGCATTGTGAGTTTCCCCTTTGCGAAAATGTTAAGTTTTTCCTTGTTTTGTATAAGGGGAATTTTAAATGAAAAAAAGGAGAAAGAATAAATAGCTATTGTAATGCAGGAGGAAGAGTTGTTGAACTTGGGCCAAGTTTAATATCTTCCCTTTCTGGTTTTAGATAATTAAAAATCTAAACTTGTAATTTTCTTAAAATTCAGTACATTGAAAGATAATTAATTTTAGGTACAAGATTTTATCTTTCAAAGTAGGAAGTTGATAGTATCCTGAAATTTGCTAGGAGTTGGGTAATTTGTATATAAACTGCTTAAAGTGGACAAAAATTCCTTGATTTGGAACAACTTTCTTGCTGGGCATATTACGTTTGTTGTTTTCTTTTTTCCTCTCAGGCTTTTATATTTTGAAAAACCTGGGAATTGAAAACCTAATTGGATTTTTTTCTTCACCATTATAGATATCACAATTGGAGAGCGAGTCCTTTTTGGAAAGATGTTGGGAGCGATAGAATCAGTGGCTCATTGTCCAACTGAGGATGCTCTTGGTATATTGTTAGAGTACCTAGTTGATCCAAAGCTACCCTCGAAATCTTCTGCAAGGTGTATACCATCACAATCTGATCAGGAACTAGTTGCAAAACAGGTGTTCTTCACTCTCTCTTCTGTTCATCAGTCTTTTGCCAGAACCATGCGACTGCTAGCATAAGTTTCTTCATTTTTTAGTTTTTAGGTGAAGTTATTATTCTAGAAGAATGATGTTTTTCATTGCAGTAAATTAGTAAAGAAACATATTTATTGCCAGTTGTATATTTTTGGCTAATGGATCACATGGGCGGCTGCTGTTTTTTTTTTCTTTAGCGATTTTGTAATCTGTTCTGGAGAAAGTGTGCTTTACTTTTTATGTATTGTAATCTGTTCAGTTTTGGTTGAAGAAGCTTTCATAAATCCTGGGTGTTACGCCTAAACAGTTGTTGAAGATCTTAAATCTGTCTCCTGTTTATGTTCTTCCTTTTGCTGAAAATTTGGGAGACTGCACTGGTGGATAGAAGAAACAAACAAAAAGAAGTTTCTTAAGTTGATTCTTCTTACTGGGAAGACTTTGTTATCAGAACTAGATTGTAGTGGCTGATTGACTCTTACTCAGTTGGTCTTTAAAATAAGTAACAATGGCTTCACTCCTCTGTTTAACCTGGACAAATGGGAAAACATTTAGGGTCGATACTTCTCACTAGGAAGACTATGTTATCAAAACTAAATTCTTGTGGCTGATTGACTCTTATCCATTTGATCTTTAAAATAAGCAACAATGGCTTCACTCTATTTAACCTGGACAAATGGGAAGATATTTAGGGCCAAGAGAGAGAGAGAGAGAGTTTAAAATAAGCAACAGCTGGCTTCACTCTGTTTAACCTGGACAAATGGGAAAATATTTAGGGGGGAGAGTGTGTGTGTGTGTGTTTGTGTGAATATGAATGGATATTTATTTGTTAGTGCAACCCCTCGTGTTGTTTGTAGTATCTGTTGTGCTGGAGGTCTTATAAGCACAAAGTCATATGCACATTTTTAAATATCACCTTAGTTATGTTCCTTTTGGGACATCTAGTTAAGTATTCACTCGTTTAACTGCTGTTTTTGCTCTTGCAATTGATTTCCTTCAGGTGCATGCAGTTGTTTTACTTTATAACTATTACCACCGTAAGCAGCATATACATTTAGAATTTCTTGGTTTTGAAGACTTCTGCAAGTTAGCTGTAATTTTGAGACCTACTTTATTGCCTCATCTGAAACTAATGCAACTATCCAATGATACTGAGCTAGATGACCTTAAAAAGCAGCTTTCGTTGACAGAGAAAATGATTATGGATGCATGTGATATTTCTACAAGTTTAGATGCATCCAAAAGTGTTCCAAGTTCAAAGGGATGGACAATTTCCAAGGTTGCTGTCTTTCTAATAGACTCAGTGAAGGAGAATTGCTTACTGCAGTATGGTTCCATCACTGAAGGTGTTTGGTCAGTGATTGAGAAAGCTGTGGAACTCTCTTTTAACAATTCAAAGTGCAACATGGACTCAGACCCCACAAACAGAAAGAAAAGATTTATTAGAAAACCTTTGAGAAATGAGCCAGGTATTGATGAAGCTGGCCTTCAGCAACATGCATTTTCAGCTGTTAAGGAAGTAACTGGTAATTGATCAAACAATTTGGTTTCTACCTTTTTTTTGTTATTTTTCATTTGCTATTGCTATCGCTATTGTTTTTATATTAATACTATTTTGGATTTGTTTATTAATCTCTAATTATGGTTGAATTAGATTCTTGTCTGTATGACAGGTATTAATCAGGGAAGTCTTCTGGTTTTGGAGAGACACATTGTATATTCTACTAGTAAAGAAAAGACGGCTGCCTGCTTTTATATAATGCAGTGCACACGAAACATGAATCATGTTACCCAAAATCCCATTAAAGATGCTATTAATAGGTTTGGTCATAGCAAAGCCTTACCTTTCACTTTCTTATTAATGTATTCAATATTGGTTTTTCATGGGCTACTCTATGGTTCCATTTTGTCCTGTAAATTGAGGTGTCAATTGATTTTTACAGTATTGCATGTGTATAGTGAATGAAATCCAACCTCTAAGATCCTGATTAAACATTACATTGCATGTTTATGGTGCTATTCTCTGAAGGAATCACAATTTATGATGCTTTATGGCCCTAAACATTATATAATCAAGAAAAGCATGCATGGTGCTGGTCTTATCTATTTTGGGACTGAGACTTAAGTTTTGGAATTTAATCACTAGTTATGATGCTTTTATTATCTGACTGGATACTGTTTGACTTTTGTTAAATTATATTCAACTTGTAAAGGCTGAATAATTAAGAGGGGGGGGGGGGGGGAATGCAATTCTTCTAATTGGAGCAATTTTTCTTTTCTGTAAGCAGCTTGCAGGGCCCTTTGTTCACTGGGAGTTCTAGCCGATGGATTCGTACCTCAGTCGTCGAATACTTCCATTTGCTTCCTTATGCTGAGATTCTGAATGACTGGCTTTCCAGGTGAAATTTGCATGTATATTATTGTTTGGAATGCTATTTGAAGCTTGTGATTCATCAGCATTAGGTGGTTCCTGGTCATCACTTTGACTTCAATGTATTTGAATGATAGAAAAAAAAATTTAGTGTCATGGTACGAAATAATGGCTGTAAAAACAGCTGTTATCCTCATAAGAGATAGTCTTTCGCCCATCTGCTGTCCAACCTTATTTATTTATTTATGAAAAAACCATAAAGTTTGCTGTTATCTCTCCATTCAAATAACCTTGGTAAAAGATTGAATGAAAAACTGAAATTTTAGAAAATAAAAATTAAGCCAAGATTCACCAAGTGCAGTGGTGATTGTCTTCTTGACAAGTGATTAATTCCTATGGATAGGCCATAAGCAAGTACTTCTCTGATGAATCCCTTATTCTCATTATAGATTCAAGTGGACTGAGAAAATGAACTACTATAGTAGCGTGGGACACAAAGTAGGCTTGTTATATTCCCCGACTGTGATATATCAGGATAATAACATGAGTTATAATTTTTATTTTACTACTATAAAATATACACTCTCAATATGCTTTATTATTTCAATTTGATATGGGCCAAGAGGAATACAAGGGGTTTCAATGCACATCCAATATGAGGATAATTTTTAAGTTTATTACATTAATAATGCCCACAGACTTGTTTTAACATACACCAATTTGTGTACTTATCTTCTTTCTAGTAAGTGCAGCTTCTCCTGAATTTCAACAAGTTAAGGTGTCTAGCTGATTAGTAGATTACTAAACATTTTTCTCTACATTTGCTCTTTTGACATTTACATATCCTGTAGCATTGCTTTATGATTTAGGGGTACATCCAATGTGTTATCTCATATTTGTCTTTTCAACAGGCAAATGCTTCATGACAGCTTGCAAGTTCAGAAAGTAGGATCAGAAACCGTAAACATAAACTGTTCCAAAAGGATTAAAGAATCTTGTGAGTCAGAAGTTCCAAAAGGTTCTGATAGAACGCAACCAGGCAACAACACAGGCTTTGAATTAACAAAGCAAAATGAGGATGATGGATTTCATGTGGTTGATTTGTCTAGTGAAAAAGACGAGGCCCGCAATATGGATGTGGATGACTATTTGGCGGTAAACACCCAAACCAACAACTACCAAAAAATGACGACGTCTGTAGATGAGTATTTAAGTGACTTGACGAAGAAGGTTAGATTTTTTTTTTCTTTTTAGTATACATATATTATGCGTGGGAGAGTTTTTATGTTAGATCCTGTTTCCAAAGTGGTCTTGAGATTGGCTTTTGATGGCATATATGCTCAATTTTTTTCTAGACATAGTTATTGAAGCCAGTAGTTTCTGATGATTATGTTTTAGCTGTTTTTTTTTCTTTTTATTTTTTTGGTACGATGAATGAATCTGTTGAGCCTGTTTAATGAATATACACATACAACGTATATATATTAACTTAGTTTTGCCTATAAATTTAGGGTAATTTATGAGGAAATTACCACTCATCCCCTCTCTCCCCCTTCTTCTCTCTCTCTGTGGACACACAAAAGAAAGAAATATTCTATTCTAGTACCAAGTCCACATTTTGATTAACTTTCATTCATGTCTGTTCCTTAGAAGTTTCTGAAGGTAATATAATATGTGAAGACATTCATGATGGCCCCTCCAGATTTTGTTATATTCAGTTACAATTGCTATTCCAATGAAACTTCACTCATCCTTTCCATTGACTTTGCCATCTCTCTAGTTATGCCCCCTGCATGTCTCTGAATGCTACCACAGAGCATGAGCCTGCACTGAAAGTCTAAGAAATGAGTCTCTTCCTATGTTGTTAACCTAACAACCTTTTGAGTAGTTATTTTTCTTGCTTATGATATGAGATATCACTGGTTATGTAGGCTAGGGTGTTTGATTCGTTAAAGAGGCAGAGAATTAATCAAGGCAGAGATGGAACTGTTGTCAGTGAAAACAAGAACTGCAACAATGTCTCCTCAGATAACAACGTGATGCCAATGGACGACAATGCACTAGTTGAGTATCAGCCAAATTCCAATGATCTTGACAAAGTGAGCAACATCATAGCTTCAAAGAATCAAGATCTTGACAAAGTAAGCACCATCATTGCTTCAAAGAATGAAGAACTCTCACAAGCAGCTTTGAGAGTTATTTTAAGTAAAAGAGCTAAACTGGTATGATGTTTTATCCTATGATTGCTATTTTTCAATTGCATATTTTTAAATGATCAGACACAAACATTCTTGTATAGGAAGGGCTTTATGCATATTGGACTAGGAATTGTTTGATTTCAGTCTTACTATAGGTAGGATCCTAAGTGATAGCTCAATATTTGATGGATGGAAGTTATTTGAAACCTCCTTGCCAAAATGATGATAGATCATAACCAATGGTATCTGCCAATCTTAAATTGATTCCCCAGTCAAGAAATACATCCTCCAGAGTATCTCAGATTTTGTGCCGTACATTTTTCCCTTCTTATGAAATTGTATTTTCTGTTGTATATTGTTCTTGAACCTTCCATGTTTTTAGCATCTTCAAACTGTTGCAAACTTGGACACTTCGGTGTTGAATCTTTGAATATCTGTGCAGTGTTTTCAGCTACGAGATATAGAAGATCAGATTGTGCAGTGTGATAAAAATATCCAGACAATTTTGAATGGTATGGATTGATTCCTATATTGCATCTTGATTCGTCCCACTTTTCTACTAAAAAACATGCCATCTGACTAAGAGATGAACTGAATCAGAACTCTAAGTTCTCTATTGATTTAGCCTGTTACATTTGAACTGGATGCTTATGCAAGAGTGCAACAACTGTTTTTTTTTTTTTTTTTTGAATTAAGTAGAAAAACTATACCATAATTTCATGAGGTTTCAATTTTCATTCAGATCTAAGACCAAAATCTGAACTTGTGTTTTCCTTTCTTTCTGGTCTGTAACAGGTGGTGAAGGTGATTTGGCCCTGAAGTTAGAATCCCTTATAGAACGTTGTAATGATGTATCCCGAATGAGTCTTATCCAAGGAACAACTTGTCAGCATGGTGATGACCAATGCTTACCTCAATTTAGATTGCCTGCCAGTATGCCCAATATACAAAATTCATGTCAGGCAAGTTTATATCTTTAGCTTGTCTCATTGTTTTGTTCTTATGATCTACTAGACTATACAATCTAGAATAACGATGGATACTTTCTACACCGATGTTTTTCATGATGATGTCTATGTAGCTTTTCCTGCATTTTCTTGTCGTGCATGTCATCTGACATTATCCTGGTGTTTGGTGCACAATCCTCTCATGAGCTGATGTTTATGGCTTTGCTGCATAGCACGAGAAATGGAAAGACCTAGAATTACTGGACTTTGGTTTTTTTTACTTATTCTTTGTTAAGATAATTTCAGCATGACACCTTAATTGTCTTGCTTACAATCGTTGCTCTTTTCCTGTTCTAAACCCGACAAAATAAATTTGAAGTATATCTATTGTTTTGCCTCTACTAATTAACTCATTGTTCATTCAGCAGAAATTGGATGTTCTATGTTCTCAAAACGATTGGATATTACCAACTTATCATTTGTCTGCATTAGATGGTAAGATCAAATTCAATCTGTGAAAAAAGAGAGGATAAAATTGAGTTTTATGCTATGTAATTAATGTGCATTTGGGCATTAACTACTGATTTCAGAATTAAAGCTAGGGTTGGTTCTTGTCTTTGAAGGTGGATTCAAAGCCAATGTAATTGTGAAAGGGACAGATTTTGAGTGTTCAAGTGATGGCAACTTGCATTCCCATCCGCGCGAAGCAAGAGAATCAGCTGCTGAACGAATGTTGATCAAACTGCAAAATGAGCCTAACATAGGCTGGTAGGAATTTCAGCTTCAGATACACAATTTTGCAATTCTGATATAGCAAATAGGGTAAGACAACAAAAGACGATTGAAATCAGATTTTGGGAAAATAGCAAATTGGGTAAGAGAACAAAAGGAGGCATTAAACTTGTGTATATCAACCATCAATTTATGACTTTTCGGGAGCACATTTAAAATTTTCTACTTTCTTTTTTAACTTTCTGCATGTCTCAGATGTCACTGTAATGAAATCGATGAGATAAATGAAAGATGGAAGCTTAGACATCTGGAAGGACAGAACTACTTTTCACTCAATAATTTTGCATTGAAAAAAAAAATCCCGACTTTACATCAACTAACTGCAAGATTTCTTTTTCCTTCAAACCCCCCCAACCCCCCCAAATCAAATGGAGAAAAAGGTATTTAGTTCAGAAATTTGTCTCATCCTCAGCAAATTTCACTAAAAACTTCAAAATTGAGTACTTGGGATTGTCTTCACCTCCTTTGTCCTTAGTTTCGAAAACACCCTTCATTATACGCGTATATAGTCTTTCAAGTTGTGGAATGCCATAATTTTCTGCCCGTTCCACAAAGAGCTGCTTAACATACTTGACATGGCTTGATATTTCGGAATCCAATGCATTGCGGGATCCACTCCCTTGGATATTCACAGAAGTTTCTCCACAATTTTGGTGCCTATTCCCATCAACCGATGAGGATTCTGGCCTTTCAATTTCCATGTCATTTGCCCCAGGCTCTTCCGATGGCTTTGCCTCTACTGCATCTTGCTGCTGTGCTTTGTCTTCTGTGAAAACAGAACATAACATTATTGGATGGCATCCAAAGCTAAATCGTAAATAGATAATGTTCAAAGCTTTGAATGAGTGCATCAACGAAGAGGGATCCAAGTAACTATTGTCTTTGTTGTCAAACTTAAAACATCAAAGGAATACGAAACACTTTACCCGCTACATTTTTTATAGCTGACATCCAGCTTAAACATCAAAGGAAATATAAATTATTTGTTTGAATACGGGAAAGCCAGTAGTCATTGGCGAGCAGGGATTTGTAAACATAGTATGGATCCTCTAGGATAATTCAAGATACTACAACAAGACACTGCTTATTCCAGCTGTAAAATATGTTACTTTTAAGTAATTGCAGATATCAAACAGCAACATCATAAAGAAGTAAATACAAATAAACCATCATACCTGCATGTGTAGCATCAATGCTTTTCTTCTGCCTTTTCAAAGCTTCATAGCTTTGATCCAAATTAACCTCTGGCTGGACATTACGTAGCCGGGCACTTGCTCTAGTAACAGTTCCCTGTTGCACCACTGGGTTTGGAGGAAAAATTGATCCCCCTAAATCATCTGGTACATAAACTGGTCCCCCCTGGTCAGCAATCTTGTCGCAGTATGCAACAAGTGCAGGGTCCATCTGTGAAAGCATCCCGTGCACCTGAAAATAATTGACATATTTGTGTTAGGCCCTTACAGGACAGAGTAGAACAACAAGATGATAACAAAAGAACAGAGGAACTTACTGCATCCCTTAGCTCATAAGCCCTACTAACAATCCTAGCACCATTGTAATCATCTCCATTATAGACCTGCAAGTGAGAAACAAAACACATATAACTTGGAAGATAGATAAAATATAAACATTAAATTGTCATGTAATTTTCTTTGTACATCTGAACTCCACAGCCTTGAATACAACAAAGTTAAAGTTCATGCACGCATTAACTTATTCTTAAACATAAGTTCCAGTTGTTTTTCCTCTAACATTCAGATAATTAAAGCAGCTCTTCAATGCAATCATGCAGGCAAGCATTTACAATTCAACATCTGGACAGAATCAGATCCAAAGCAGTCGGACATTCACCAATCAGGCCAAGCCTGGTCGATGTCCTCTCAGCCATTAAGTCGTGGGGAGTGGAGAGTTTTCAGTGATGTGGTGGGAGGTTTCACCCTTGTGATGGAGTTATGAAAGGGTGTGGGGAGTGAAGCGATTTCAACCTGGCCTCCCAGTTGTGTAATCTAATACATGCTAAAACTAATATCCATTAGATAGTTATAATCAATATAATTATGAAATTATCTTCAAAGCAATAGGAATGTAACTACTAGCCCCCAATACTTTAGTTTCGTATTCTGTTCATTGATTTTAGTGTTTTTGACTACCATGTGCAATTCTTTTTTTTTTTTTTTTTAACCAGCAGCAAAGTGCTATCAAACATATGTTGAACAATATAAATTCCAAACCTCGTCGCAGTTTTTCACTTTTATCAATTTAGGCCATATATTTAGAATCAGCAGCAATTATATCCAGGAGATGTAAACCATGAATATATCATGAGTCTATGTTGACCTGTTAAGTTCATGTTAACGCAGTAGTTAGTTGACTCGGATAACAACTAATAAGTGGGAAACCAATGATGTTCCTGAACCCACAGCTCACTGCCATTCTGAAATATGTGGATTGCCAGTAATTATATGTAATCCCAAAAAACCCAATTAGTAGAGTTAAGAGCATCTTATGCACCCCAATTGTTAATTTTAGTAAGTGCCACTTCGCAAGTGTAAGTGTTCACTAGAGTGGTTTAGCAAGTTGAAATGTTTAATAGGTGAAATTTTGCAAGTTGAAGTATCCAATAGATTAAAAGTTTAATGGGCCGGGCCACTAGTCTTTTCAGTAATATTTAGCTACAAATTTACTTACAAGGTCCCAAACCAACAAATGTCTTTATCTTAGAATGACAATTGAGTCCCCTATTAACAACACATTGAACGATGATATAATAATAATATGACATCTATGATAGCTAGAAATATAAGATGTAATATGTGTTTTAAGAATTTCTACATAATCATTTGGGCACATGCCACATGATTTTCCATGCTTAAAGGTAGGAAAACACATCTTGAAGTCTTGAACTTTTTACATGTGTCTATTTAACTCCTAATGTTTTGTTTTTCTACATTAAGACTTGCAAATATTCTTTACACACATTAAAGGCCTAGAAAAACCATTAAATAGCTCGCCCCATCAAACTTAAAAAAAATAGTCATTTTCCACCATGGAAATTGATGTTATATTCAATGAATGGATGAGGGTTTACATAATGCAATTAGCAAGTGAAGGGAGGGAGAGAGTAAAGCTGCATCCCAAAAGAATGAGATCAACTGGCTTTGCATAAGGATTAACAATCAACTTGGATGACCACGGGTTTTGCATGAACTTTTTTTGAGTCCATATAAAGAAACTATGTAATGTCTTCTACAATGTCCTAGTCAATAATGCCAAAAAGCCACGATATTCTCACCCAAATCATTAGAACTATATAAAAACCATCTGATTTCATGAGATTTTCAGGGTTGTCTTGTCCTCAATCATACCCATTTCTCTTTATGATTTCCCCCATAGCTTTCTGATTTTGATTTTCTATGATTATTAGAGAGAGGCAAAAGGGTATACACATTGAGAAACCAAACAATTTGTTACTCTTTGTATTTTCTTCTCTGAGGGCATATAATGCAGTGTGGGCATGAAGGTTTTGGATTTTCTCCTCTTCACTTTATTTTATTTCTATCTCATGTAATATTAACTTTTTAATCAGATGGATGGGAGGATGGAAGCAATTGCTGTCCCATTTAGACTCTTTTTAGGAAAGCAATCCATTTTACGCTATTTAATGCCAGTCCCAAACTTTCTCTTACAAACATTAAAAAGGTCTTAATGCATTTTAAAACAATTATTTGAGTGTTTGCTATATAAAATGTTTATAGTTCAGGGCAAGTTTGGCAAATTTGCATGTGTTTTCGCTCCAATATATTTGACAAACTTATATCCACTAAAAGTTTCCCTGATCACCAATAATGAATAAACATTAAATAGTAACAGTACAATAAACAAAACTATAGCTTATGAATGGCATAGAAGTTAACTTAGAATGAAAAGTCAAACTCAAGAACATACCTTTGCATTGGTCACAATGAGATCAATGTCTTGCAGGAATGTTGAACATGTAATATACTGACCAGAGTCAACGCGTTGCAGTAGAGTAGCCATGTCCATAGGGTTCTGGATTATTGAACGATAGTTAGGAGCATCCTCATCTGTAACAGGATAATGGAAGGCACTAAATCGTTTGTCATATAATATCCTGCAGCAACGAAAAATCAAGGTCATTCATGACTTCCAACTAATGTCAACCAGGATAATCTTAGAAAAAAGATTGGGGAGACAGTGGGGAGTTGCTTCGTCGTACTTTTGTTTTTACTGTCTAATTATATAATTTTTTATCAGAAAAATCAAGTTAACCTGATAGTATTATAAATTTATTTGTTTGTTCGAAGAATTTTATCGCACTGTCTTTCTAATTCATTACATTCACTACAGATGCCTGCTTTCATTTTATTAACAAGGCAAAAGAGATTGGCTGATGTTACTAAGTCTACTGCTACTAATGAAATTTGGAACATAAATCAGTGGATGCTATAGGTTTTCCCTGTATCTATTTCAAAGTCTAATTCCTCAGCATCCAATCAAAATTTGTTTCCTTTTCTTACCCCACATTTACAATGAAGTATCAAGAGAACTGAAATATGCTCTAATTGTAATCTTTTATTTGATTTCTAGGTAACAAAAGAAAGGCAAAGATACCACATACTGAAATAATCAAGTTATTATTTCTATTTTTAAAACTGAACTGTAATTTTAACTCTAAAATTGTCACATGATGACACTGAGATGTGACTGAGTTCCTAGTTACATGCTAGGTAGGAAGCAAGATTCTACTAACGACTTATGTTGCACGTAATGGAAATGCAGAAACGAGGAAACAGACACGGGAAAACAGCATTTTCAAAAATATAAATTAGAAATGCGGGGGAAATGCATAAATTTAAAAAATAGCTCATTATGAATCATTAAAAAAAAAATTCCAACAGTAAAAGGAGTCCAATCAAAATTCAACCATATCTAAAGATGAAGGGGAAAAAAAAAACTCGTTTACAAGTTCCATACTCATAAAAAGTACATGTTTTGTGGATTTGAATTTATTTATTTACTTGCTTTAAATTAAAACACATTGTCAAGAGTTTCCAATTTACGGAAACATATTTTTGAGAGTGTAAACATGTTTTCAAATTATCCAATTTACAGGGTAGCCCAAAAACATTTCTAAGGATTTTCCAGACATTTCCATGCAGGAAACGCTTCTGAAATAGAGAAACAAGAGCCGAAGAGTTTCCATGCAACATAGCTTAGGACAAACCTACAAAATTTGAGATAGGGGACAGGACAAGTAAAGGTCATCTTACCGATTGCAAACATCTCTAAGGCACATCCGCATTCGGCGAAGAGCATGCTGCTCAGCTTCTACCTTTGCTTTCAACTCTGAAGCCTTTGGTCCACTTGCCACTTTTGGTACCTTGGGGAGTTCAGGCAGGGATACTGATGCTTGTGATTTCTTGGTCATGCCTTCTAACAAGACTGATAGAGCAGCTTCAATTAAATGTTCAAAAAACAGAGATCTGTCTTCTGTTGATGGTATGCCCACTTGATAGCTAACAATAGAAAGTAAATCCACTGAACTTACGAAAATTCTGTACATAAGACTTGCTATATGAAATTCAATAGAATATTGAATTTTTAAAGGGAAATAACTTTCGTAGTGTAGATTAGTTTGATAACAAGGATTAATTATCACAAAACCTGAATAGTGTAAAATGGATAACACACAAACGCATGCAGATGTCAATATGATGCTCTAAATACCAGCATAAATATAATGCTGGCGCTAAATCATCTAAAGGTATTTAAATTCTAATTTTGATGGCTTTCCATGCTTATCAAGACAGCTAACCCTTGATTTAGGATTATCTATAGAGAATACAACTAGTCCCACAACAAAGCATATTAAAGTTAAATTTCCATTTTCTTTGGGGAAAAACAGCAAAGAAGACTAAATTCAATCAGAAGACTGCAAACAAGCAGAACAATAGGAAAAAAAATATAATCGTACAAAGTTTGATGTCAAAAAAGAACTATTATTTCATAATAATGCAAGGCTGCTGGTTATCTATAATGTATTAGACATGAGATTGCTTTCAAACAAATTATGGATCAAAATAAGAATTAGAAAAGCATTGCTACAACAAGCCATTTTCTGGAAAAATAAGACGTACGTTGAACGTCGAGGAAACACTGGAATTTGATTGCCATCAATATCAACAGGTGGATCTGTAGAAGTTCCAAGCAATAATATCGGCAGGTCAGACGGCAATTCTTCCAACAGAGTCAAGAGAACAGCTCTGAGCTGTTCATGAGCCTGAAATATCAAGGTTATCAAACTCAGATTACAAAAGAAAAAAAAAGAAGGTTATTAACTTAATATTTACTGGATCAGAAACACATCACTAAAAACAAGAAAATTCACAAACTTCAAGCAATTTTTCTTAATTGCTTAAAATCAGACATGATAACAGTTGGAAAGGAAGTGGAGGTTTAGCAGTAAAAAACAGTGTGAATTTGGATAAATTTAAAGTTATACCAAGTTCTTTGGAAACACATTATTACAGTCTTTACTTCATAAATCAGTTACAGCTGTATCCAAGGCTATAACCTTTCATTCCAAGTCACCAAGTGACCATTAAAACAATTATATATGTCAAGTAAATTGATCTTTTCTGATCTTTTAAAATCTCCTTGCAAGTGATGATATGGCCATAAACAATATCAAGATTTTGACATGAAGGAATGGCAACTTTTTATTTTACAACTTTATTTAAGCCTAATGGGGACATTGCATTAAAAATATTTTTTTAATGGCTATGTTACATCATCATCTGAAAGGAACTAGGTTTTGGCTATAATCGTAACTGACACAAAAAGTATAGGGCAAATTATTGCATTTTCAACGAATTGGCTCACAACAGAATATTTGGCCAAAGTTGGAGTGCTTTTGGTAATAGATTCCACAAAAAGAGAGGACGAGCTTACATTTTCCCACCAAAGTCTGAATTGAGGTATATAAAGGATTGAAGGTGTTGTTCTCCTTGCTTCACCAAATATATGTACCAATGCTTCCTCAGGTGTCTTTGCGCTGGGATCTGAAAGAAGAGAAGGTAGCCCAAGAGAATGAACTGGAAATTTCTCCAGTTGATGTAAAATTGCAGGCCCAAGATGATCCTGTTAAACTAAATCAGTAAGTATATTTAGTGTGAGGTTCCCATAATGAGCACTCAATAAAATCAAGAGATTCCAAGACAATTACCAGGCCTGAACCTTCATCACCAGTTAGCAAAAGTCGTGGCCTGTACACAAGAGGAATAGCAGACCCATAGGAAAGCATAGAAAGTTTGGTAAACTCTGATGACACTGCAAGGGGGGGAAAGATATCGGAAATACAATTCATGGCTTTCCGGAGATGTCTTTGAAGACATGGTGCAACAACTAAAGACAATGGCCGAGAATGCACAACAGCACCTCTGTGAGCAGCAGGGGTAATTGTTGACATGGCTTCAATAAAATGATACTTTTCAACCTTGACTGAGTCAACATCAATAAGAAACTTATCATCACTCGTGTACACTTGAGGATATTTTTCACGGAAAGCATGAATGGCAGCTTCAGTGCATAGTGCCTTTAAATCAGCACCACAATATCCGACACAACTAGCTGCAAGTTCTGATTTTAGTTCCTTTGAAGGAGGCTGTTTCCACTTCCGAGTATGAATGTCCAGTATTTCAGTACGTGCCTCACAACCAGGCAAAGGGAAGTTAAACTCGCGGTCAAACCGACCAGGGCGACGCAAGGCTCCATCAATGGCATCGACTCTGTTGGTTGCTCCAATCAAAACAACTTGTCCACGAGAATCTAGACCATCCATCAATGCAAGCAAGGTGGAGACAATGGAATTGTGAATCTGCTCTTGTTTACTTGACCTCACGGGAGCAAGTCCATCTATTTCATCAAAGAAGATTATGGAAGGCTGGTTCCTTTGTGCCTCTTCAAATAGCAGTTTCAATTGTCTTTCTGCCTCACCTACCCATTTACTAAGTACATCAGCACCTTTACGCATGTAAAAACTAACCTTCTGGCCAGCTTTCGAAGCAGCACAAGCTAATGCTCTGGCAATCAATGTTTTCCCAGTGCCTGGAGGACCGCATAACAAAACCCCCCTTGGTGGGGTGATGTGATAGCTGGCAAAGAAATCCGGATATAGCAATGGAAAGAAAACCATCTCCTTCAGAGCATCAATATATTCTGCAAGCCCACCTATCTCATCAAAACTCACATTCTCATCAACTTGTAAAGGTTGGATATCTGCCCCTCCCTTAGAGCTTGGCCCAGCAGTTTGGATCCCAGAGGTTAATGTAGCAATAGCATCACCCTGATGACCCCAACCTGATGCTGCAACATTCAGTCCCCATGCTGCTGTCCCATGCATGTCTAATCCCCCAAAGAGCCAAGGTGGACCAGATCTGCTCCCTCCACGGGCCCAAGGAATAGCAGGACCTTGGTCCAGCTCATCCACAAGAAGGGAGTCATCAGAATCTTCAGCTCTTGCCATACGATGACGCTTGTGAACTCGTGATCCGCCCTTCCTGACATCCCTATTAACCCTGGTTCCTAATCCTTGGTGCAATACCCTTCGTGGAGATCGTGGTCTTTGCTTACCTTCTTGCATAGAGAGCCTGCGGACATCAGCACGATTTCGCAGATCATATCTCCTCCTTCCCTCCTGTTCTTCTTCTTCCACTTCTTCTTCCTCTTCTTCTTCTTCTTCTTCTTCTTCTTCATCATCATCATCACCATCTTCCTCTTCATCCTCACCCTCTCCATCGCCTTCATCCTCAGCCTCACCATCATTCTGACCATCATCTACATCATCATCATCATCATCATCATCAATTTCATTCCCATTTTCTGTCTCATCTTGAACAACCTTCTCCTGAAAAGTATCTTGTTCATCACCAGATTCCAACTTCAACTGTTCTCTTGCCAATGTTTTTGAACGGCGGGGTCGTAGTCCTTCACGTCTAGGCGTTGATCTTGTATCTACAATCTTTTTATGCTTTGCAGATGATAATTCATCCTGACTGACACTACTATCAATCCGGTTCCTCAAGCCTCGAAAAGTTGGTTTCTGAAATTAAAATTTCCAAAGCTTTACATAAAATAAAAAGGCAAATAATAAATTATCATACTTTACTTATTACAGTGTTCAATGTAAAACCCATATAAGACAAGAGAAAATAGCAACCGATCCCCATAGAAAACACGTGCTTGCATGAGTATAGTTCCTCACCATCAAGTCTTCATCTTCCGATCCAGAACTATCTGTGAAACCTTCAAGATTTACAGAAATCCTCCTCTTTCTGGTTGAGCGCCGAAGATTGGTTGAGACTGACTGCCCAAAAAAAAATGTAAAAGCAAACATGCATCAGAAGTTAAAAATGCATAAAATGGAGAAAAAGAAAATAATATTTTAATATTATAAGCAACAGGAGAAAAGACCTGAACCTAAAAAATTTCAAGATCTACAAAATATACTAGTAAATTGAGGAAACAAAAAAAAAATTTTTAATAGAGACTAGACCAGATGGGCAGACATTTTGGTCCAAGAATAAATGATTTCATGGTTATCTAGGATGCTAACTTGCTTATAATGTTTTCTTTATTTTTATACTTCATTCAGGGGGGCAATATGGTAATTTTCTGCTCAGACTGACCTTTTGGCACTGGACTTAATCCTACTGATGTAGAGCCCCAGACTTCCATAGGCAAACACTTCAATTCAATCAAAACCAACTATTCCTATAGAACCACATCCTAATATACAGCAATAATACATAAAATTCAAAAGCACTACGTGTGCTATATATACAACACTTATTTAAATTCAAAATTCCAAGAATACCTAGAATAAAATTATAAAATAGGTACTCTTAGTAGACAGCTTAGACTCGGTCTTTGACTATGGGGCTGCAAGATCTTAAATATGAAATGCATGTCTTTCATATAAAAAAAATTCAAGGCACCACTAGGTCATCCACATAATAGAAAGCATTCAAACCCAAGACATCGCAACTTCGCAAGACATAGCTATCATCTTAAGTTGATAGAAAGGTCATTTAGCTAGAAGTATGACTTCATCATTCATATGGAGGCACTTACATTACAATTGGGGCTCCGAGTTGGCCGATTTGATAACATCTTGGCAAGTTGAGAAGCAGCTGTCCTTGTCTTAGTTTTGGTTTTCCTGGTGCGATTGATTGGAGTGTAATAAAAGTATGTCCTATTATTACGAATAAATTTTGGTCTTCTCCTGAGCCTATCACTTGTTCGTACTGGCCTGGAAACAGGCCCATCTCCTTCACTGGAACGCTTAGAATGCATATGCAGACAATATCTCTAGAGACTATGTGCTCCCATACAACTCAAAAAAAGCCTAAATTCAAATTCAGAGATACAATGAGTGCAAGCTTCAAGTTGAAACCAACAGAAATAAGCATCTCTAGAAAACCACTAATCAAAACCCTTGACTGAGCCCTAATTGTAATTCCATGGATGAATCATACAATAGACATTTCTAATTACTCTTGTTTTCCTTTCATTTTGATTTTTGTAGCAACCGGTGGAATTAACGGAAACCTTTCAGTCTCAAAAAATGAAGTTAAAAGGTCAAACTTAGAATACATACACAAAATAAAAAAGCTCAGTCACTCAATTACAGGAATGCTAAAAAAGGGCTAGCCGTTCCAGGGCTGAAACTTGAAACGCAAAACAGAATTTCCAACCTAACTTTTTTGTGCGTGCACATATAAACATAGGTGGTGGTGCTCAAACAAGTACACAGAGACATACATAAAATTTTGTATGTATTGTGTAAATAAATTCGTTTCAACCTTGCAAATAGTAAGCATTAGGTTATATTACATGAACAGAAATTAGAAAGAGAAAGTTATTGATGGGAATCTAGTAACCATGACATCACAGTTCATACTAAAAGTTTAAGGCCATGTAGTAACATTTGCGTTAGGCTGACTGAAAGCCCTCTTCTCTAACACTTGTTATATTGCACCTGTTTAACGTATGCTAAGTAATTCGATACACACAAACACATATAAAGGCAAATGTGTGGAGAGCAGAAGAACAAGAGGAATCCTAGGTGATTACGAAAGATGAAAGAGAAGTCTTAGTGACGATGTATGAAAGTGTTGAGTCGGAGAGGAAAAGGTTCACAGGATTAGCATGCTAGAGAGACAAGGATGGACAAGATAAGAAATAACTGCATACATTTGAAGGTAGAAATAACACTTTCCAAAGGAAGATTGAGACAGTTTAGACACATGAACCATAGACCAACAAACACACCAATACAAAACAAGTAAACTGAAAGATAGCAGATGGGCAAACCTCTCCTACAATGATACGGGGAAGTAATGCAACCAATCTTAAACTCATTATGCAAATGAGTTCTCCTACACCATATCCAAAACAAATTTCACAGACTTGCATATGAAAAGAAGCATATATACTCCCTAATTTTGTTCTTGGGTGATTCTTGTACTCTACTTTATTTTCCAAATGAACATGAAACGAAAGGCATATATGCATGCATTTCAGAAATTGCATCTAATGAAGCCCTAAAAGATTGAAGTAATGTTTCAGTTAATTCAACAAGACTCTTAAGCTCATATATAGAATCTAGCAAATGTAAACATCCATTCCCATTCTTCAGCAACTCGAGAATTAACAGATTATTACAGTAAAAGATAATTGCATGCAGCCAATAAAGAAATTTGAAGCTTTTGAATTGAACAAAAGCAACAGAATATTCCAATTTCACTTTGAAAGAACTTAAAGAATCGCTCTCTGCATTTCACTTTGAATTAATCTTCATTAATCATATGCTTAACAGAGAGGGAACGAAATAAAAATTTTTTAAGAAAACGAGAAATTAAACGAATGGTGGAGATTTACCTGATCAGAGATCTAGCTGCACCAAAGAGAACGAGCGAAACATGTGAACATAGAGAGAGAGAGAGAGAGAGAGAGAGAGAGGCCTAAAACCCCAGAGCCCTGGTTTTTTAAGAGTTTCCCATATATAAAAACCTAAAATTAACAAAGGAGGCCCGAGTTTCCTTTTCTGAGTCGAGACTCAGTGAGTTAGTTGGATTACATTGGGAACGAGTCACGACAGTGCTCATATTTCTATGGACCGGACCCACCTGTTTTTTGGTCCGGTCAACATGTGCCACGTGTTAGAATATTTAAAGGCATCTTAGTGTTTGCGTATACAGGCCAGTAGCTTTTTGCCACGTCATCCGGATATTCAATTTAATGACGTGTGAATTTTATATATGAGGTGGCAGTGAAAGATTGGATTATGCATGTAATACATCTATCTATCTATGTGTCCAAAATACCTATATAGAAAAAAAAAAAAGCGCTTATAAAAATTGAGTTTGCTCTTTATCTTTTGAGTACTCCTATTTTTTTTATAAATTTTTTAGCTTTTTTTCTCCTTTTACTATTTTTTTTATTTCTATAATTTAATTAGCCACAGAAATATTTTTTTAAATTTATTCATATTTACATTTAAAGTATTGATATCATCTATTTATTTGAAAATTGAATTTAATAAATTTAATCATATTTTTTTATTTGAAAGCTTTTGAATTTCTCCTTTTTTTTTATTTCTTTCTAACCATATATCGACTTATATATTTTTTGTATTTGTTGTTCTTTTTGTTTCTTTGTTGCAGGATCCGGTGAACTTTTTATTTTTCTATTTTTTGTTTTCTTTTTGGATTGAGTTTTTTAAAATTTTTTTTCTATTTTGTTGTTTTCATACTCTTTGATTACATGCCACTTTGATTATTTTGATTGCAGTTTCCAATTATAAATTGTATAGGCATTAAAAAAATATTACTAGTGACTCGCTGAAATACAGATTAAAGGTGAATTTGATTCTCGTTGAATACAAACTTTTGTATTTTTTTATTATATTTTTTTCTTTTTATTTATCTCTCTAAATAATAAGGAATGAATTTAGAAAAGAGTTAAGGAGTTATAAAATATTAACTTAAAAATATGAAATCATGTCTCTGACTTATGAAATTATAAATTTTGCTATTTAAAAATTTATTTACCATTTGCCTATTTTCTACGTTGCAGAGACAAAAGATTAGACGGCAAAGATTATCATTTATTATAAATATTAACAATTAAAGACAGAAAATATTTTTATATATTTTAAATGATAAAAAATTCATTAATTTGCTACTTATTTTTCTAAAAGAAAAATTATAAAATCTCAAATTATTATAGTTCCAATCCGAAATGAATACACCGGTAACTTAGATCATGGATTTAATCATTTGCAATATAAACTATCTTCGAGTTACCCTTTTTATTTTCGAGGGAGAATAATGATTAGTCAGATTTGTAGACAATTAAAATGAAAAAATGAACCATTTTTTCGAGGGAGTATTTTTTATTTTTTGAGTCTGTTGAATTAATCTTGTCAATTTTTTTGTCTTTTTTCCCTATTTAATACATTATGCGCAAAAAAAAAAAATAATAAATGCCCTTTTGCTAATACCAAATCAACATTTTATTGAAAAGATTATTAATCAAAATAATAAGGACCTACGATAGTATAACAACGCAAGACGTGGAAAAAAATTAATGTATTTTAAAAAAGATGCAAAATAGACTAATTAATTGTAACAAAATATAGAGACATAAAAGTAATTTTTCATATTATAATGTGATAATTTTCTCAAAGAAAAATTTTATATTAATTAATTTTATTTTATACAAACAATAATTAAAAAATGGAAAATCAGTATACAAATCAAGAAATGCTTATTTCATATAAACACCTATCAAGACATTAACAGATCTTCCTAAAAATTGTTCAAAAAGAAAAAGAAGCTCATAGACTATACAAACCTTCCAATACAACTTAAATGTTAATTTATGATCAATGCTAAACAACCAAGTCTCCATCACAAAGAATTGGGAGAGAGAATAAAAAAAAATGGGAAATAAATTGGGGAAAATGAAACTAAAAAAAAAGAAGACGAACGGCGTATAGACACAAATATGTGGAAATCATGGTTAAAAATTTTTAGCATCCAGCTGCTTTCAAGAATTTGTCATAGGGGCTTGAAGGTGGTAATCTGAAAGAACTTTGTCCATACTCGACTGAGCAGATGGCAAGTTGGTCAGACGCTTGGACTTGATTGTTATCACTTAATATCAAATCACTTTGTGAAAACTCCTCATTCTGGACAAGAAGCCAAGAAAAAGAATGCAATAATGTTCATATAAATTATACAATCACTGAATTCATGATACTCATAGAAAGTCAATTTCACATGACAAGTAGACTGGAGATTCTTGGAATCTAAACAATATTTTCCATAAAAAGAAATGGAACAAAAGAAAGTCAAAAACTGTTAAACTTAACAGAACGAGTATGCATAATGGAAAGCGTGCAGCGTAGAAAACATATCACCATAAATATATTCAGCTACTAAATAAACTCACCTGAATAAATGATGAAGTGCCTCTCTTTTCATCTTCAGTGGGGAAAACCTTGGAATCATTTTGAATCTTAAAACTTTGAAGCATTGACATCTTCTGCTGTTTACCTGTCACAAGAGCTTCGCACTGATTCTTCATTTGGTCATAAGGAACAGGTGTGGAGGAATGCTGGGAGCTTGCAACTTGTCGGGCTGTTTCCAAGACCTGCAGGTATTGCAAAATCCATAAAATTTGCAAGTGCAAAACAGAGAAAGACAGGCATCAAGTTATAGAAAAATTTAGAAAAAAAATTTGCACATATGCTCTGTAAACAAGCAATTAATACAAATTTTGGTCATCTGTACGTCGCACCTGAGAAATTTATAAGATGCGTCTCAACTTGCAACTACCTTGTTTTACCTTATACTATCTAGCCAGGCTTTATCTCCTCTAACCACCACATTTCTAATGTAGTTATTGTTTGGCACTTGAATTAAGATCATATCTAATTGAAATCAGATAAAATAAATACCCAAAAATTTTCCAAGCCCCCTACATTTTGTTTTTTTCTGAAGGGCAAAGGCATTGACCGTGATCAATCTTTTTGTTTTTCAAATACGTGAGCTTTATTTCACATAATCGAGTTTATTGTAGTGTCTGGTCACCTAAGCTGAGTTGGAGTACTTGAAACAGGAAAAGCTGACATGGCTACCACATCAGCATGGTAGCACCACGAGGGAGCGAGAGTCATTCTCTATCCTGCAAAGATCTTACAAATTTTGATGATTGAAATGATAAAATAATGGAATGAGATGCAATAAGTATGTTGAGGGACTTGACGTGCATGTCATGAGAGACTGTGGGAAGTTGCCAAACGAAATGAAGACTGAAATTTTTTTTTTAATAAAAGGTGGAGAAGAAATTAGATGTGTTCATGTTGTGACAGAACAGAACTCAATTAAGTATGTTTTCCCATGGTTTTCCCCATGTAGTTGTACCAAAAATTACTCTTAAATTGTTAACATGAACTGTAAGGATGAGCTGTGGGGTTCACATAGTGTTGAGAAGAAGCAAGTGCAGTATGGACTTCACATCCTAGAGCATAAGAGACTGCCAGATAAGATGGCAATTACCATCCAAGATTTCCCCCACTAAATTATAAATGTTCTGGAGAATGGAGTCCATGCAACTTTCCCTTATTCTTAACACAACATTGGCCCCGCGAATCCTGAATAGGATCCAAATCAGCAAGCTAATGACAACATTAACCAGAGGTTGTGAACCAATGAAGAATTGGATATAATTGTAAAAAGTGCCTAATTTCAGATTAATTATCATCAAACCTAATTATTTTTCAAAGAAAAAAAAAAGGAAAAGAAAAAAGAAGAAAACGGTGGGTCCTCTTACTGATTCCAAAAGGTCATTGACACTTAGGATATCTACCACATTGCCAGAAAGTGAATTTTTACGATCTGACTGACTCCCATTATTAGCATCAGTGAAGGTTTCATCATCTGTCAAGGAAGCTGCAGGTATGATCTGAAAGAAAACCTTAAGAAAATAAGAAAATGGTGTAACTTAATCATATAATGTTGGACTGTATCTTAATGATATTACCTCTTCGAAAGCCTGAAACTCCACTAGTGCAAGAGGAGAGCTTGGCCTTGGTGTCTCCATAAACAAGGGAGCTCCCAATGGGTATGCATCATCAGGCAAAAATTCCTGAAGAAGTTGACTCTTTATGCTTGATAACTCATCCTGGAGGAACAAACAAATAAACACACACCTTGAGGAAAAATCTTGTTTTGGAAAAGGAAAACCTTCAGATGTAACGAAACCATTTTGAATGAGGATATTTTGTCATCTAAGGAACCTTGTTTATGCAAACTCAATAACCAATTATAAAGTTACGAAATAATAATAATAATAATAATAATAATAATAATAATAATAATAATAATAATAATAATAATGAGAGCATGTTTATCTATGAGCTCAGTTCCAAAGCGCACCATCTCCCAAAGAAGCACAGGTGCATAACTATTCAACACCAAGAAGCATCCCAACTATGATGTATAAATTGCTATAATCCATATTTCTCCTCAGTTAACCGAATAGAACTTAATCAAATTGAATTACTCATATGGAAATTTATCATCTTCACTCACTTCTTCTTAAAAGTACACCTGCCTTGCCTTTTCCCTCAGTGTTCCTAAGCAAGTTTGCAACGTTGAATAATATTCACTCTATATTCATGTGATGTTATGCTACTATATCTAATAGGGACTACATGAACTGGCCTTTTCAGATCCATAAGGAAGTTCTCTACCAGGGACTGGAAAGGCACTATTTGTCTTTCTATGAAATTGCAAGCATAAATAAGAAAATCACCTCTGTCAAATTTTTTGCAAATTTTTTCACGAATTGAGTTACTGCAGTTTCCTTCAAATGATGGTCATTAAGTTCCACTGCTGAGAGTTCCTAAGCAAGTTTGCAATGTTGAATAATATTCACTCTATATTCATGTGATGTTATGCTACCATATCTAATAGGGACAACATGAACTGGCCTTTTCAGATCCATAAGGAAGTTCTTGACCAGGGACTGAAAGGCACTATTTGTCTTTCTATGAAATTGCAAGCATAAATAAGAAAATCACCTGTGTCAAATTTTTTGCAAATTTTTTAATGAATTGAGTTACTGCAGTTTCCTTCAAATAATGGTCATTAAGTTCCACTTCTGAGAGAGATTTTGATGCAGCAGTATCATCTTCCTCTGATCCATATATCTTCTTCCCTCCATCAGATACTAAATAAGCAGCCTGCAGTCTGATATCTTCCACTGACTCAAGGTAAGGATCAGCCTATCAAAAGGATAATAAATCGATTCAAATACAGTAAAGAAAATTTGAAAGAAAACTATCCTTAGCCATGTAGAAATAAAATAGTTGTCTCATGGTAATTTAAAAGGAGACTTAACCGTTTTTTCTGTCAAGGATGCTTTAACTATAGGAATTAGCTCTGGGAGGTTCCCTGCCCTTGCAGAAAAAATAATCATGTATGATGCCAACATGAAGAGAGACCTTCTGCGAGATGGTGGTAGACCTCCTTCAATATGCATATGAAAATCAAGAAAGATAAATCAAAAGTAACTTCAATGATGCAACTATTCTAAACATCAGTCAAATCTTATTTCAAGTATAAATCACATGAAATAGGTTTTGGCCAAAGATATAGAAAAAAATTGGAAAATCTTAATTGCAAACTGCAGTAATAAGTGTATCCTAAGCTCTGGTATGCCAAATGTACCAGTGATTTTTGTTAAGTATATTGTGCAATATATTACATTGGTTATAAAGATCCTTGGATTTCTATTCATCTGTCATTTTATAGTACAACAAAAAGAAAAGGCAGAGTCAGAATTAGGAGAGAACCAACATATCAGCAAAGATAGAGTTAGGAATGCAGATATACAGGTCCATAATATTTGTGCACCATAGATGCATTTCTGAGGAATCACTATCTTCAGCCAGGTGTACAAATGGATCATCCACTTTTTTTACTCAATAGATATATTAATTGCTTAAGCTTAAATATAAATACCATTCAGTAACTTACTTTCTTGATCCAGAGAGATGCTCCTAAGAGAGAATGCTAGCTGAAAACATCGAACTAAAGCCAAGTGGTTGGATGCCTGCCATCATCAAAGTTAATCAACACACAAGTTCAGATGGACATGAAATAGATGATATGAAATACTTATATTAATTAGGCTATGTTTGGTGAGCCATAAGCAATGCAATGCAATGTCATCAAATGCATTTCTGGTGTGATGCCTACACGAGAAACCTTATTGATGGACAAGCACAGAATCTTTCCTTCCTGAAGTACATGGCACTTGCCGGAAATATGTTATCAGTTAATAGTCACATTAGACAAGGGTGAGAAAATGAAGCAGATGATGTCAATGCTGACAATTCAATAAGGATGACTTGCCTTAGATCGAGTAAACAGCAAAGCAATATTATAGGTGTGAGCCATGGCCTCAAAATTTGCAGGCATATTCTCTGTAGATGTTGCCTGAACCCATATTGATGACAGCAGAAGACTGATTTGATGACTACTCAATCGAAGAGAAGTTTGCTACATATAATAGTTTGCAGCAAATAAGATTGCTGAATAGTATTTAAAATAAAAAATACCAACTAAAAAATTTTAATAACTGGGAGCTTCATACTGTTTTTCCATCTCTGGTATCACTTTTTCCAAATTCTTTTCTGCCCACGCATGATACTCCACTGTGTTCATCCTGTGATCCTCCATCTATGGCTTCTGCCTTATCCTTACCCTCATCCTGAATGGAGAAGATTCCACTCTTCGTCTTATGGATCGCACTTAACAAACTAGAAATAGCATCTGATGTTTTCTGATTCCGGTCTGACCAAAGAGAAAGTAAGGATGGCATAAGCACAACAGATAAGACACTGTGAGCTCCAATTCTTGTCTCATGGTCTGGATGGGTCATTGCTATGAGCAATTGGTGAAATAGAGCATCAGGAAAAGCCTGAAAATTAACAAGTATCACATCCAATCTTAAATTGTTCTACATTATCTGACAGGCAACAGTATATTCTGATTTTAGCAGCTATACTTGCCTTCTTGTGATATGATATGTTGGGGACAGAAGCAACTAGCTGTGCTGTCCGTTGAACAGCAGAAATTGTCGTCATAGCTACAATAGGAGTAGTTGAAATATTTTCTAAGAAGACAGCCATAGTATCAAGTATGGGTCCCACGTCTCCAACCTGTCAATTACAACACCTTTCATACAATAAAAATACATTTGACAAAGACAACATATTATATATATATATAGCAATGACAGTTAGTCACCAGCTTATGAAGAGTATTTACTGGAACCTAATTGATACCCAAAATTGGCTTATCTTCAATTCAATAGAGCTGAATGTGGTCCTCGAAAGTTAGAGTCAACAGAGTGTTTTAACTGTGAATTTCCCATATAGAAGAAAAAAATGAAAATAAAGCTGACATGGAATAGAAGTGAATAAATTATATGCAGCCGTAAATTAAACCTATGAAAAAAAATTATAAAACAATATAGAATTTCAATTGCCAAGAGATCAAGAAAGGAGAAAAGGAGAAATGTTATCAAAATGTTGTGTGAATAAGATATGTTTATTAACTTGGAATATTTTGGTGAAGCCATGCTCTATAAGTTGAATGCTGCAGAACCAGAAAATATACAAGAAAGACATTGACCTTTGACCTCAATAGCAACATAAACCTATCTCTCACTCCATTGTTTCAGAGAGAGAGAGGGAGAGAGAGAAAGAGTGTGTGTATGTGTGTGTGTGTATACCGTTTTGTATCTAAGATAGTAAGTTGAGGATACTGGGGAAACTCCCAATTTATCAAAGGCTCAAACATGATTTTCATAATGTTTTTTCAAATTATGTTTTAGCCTGTAGGGACGTGTGTATGAGTGTTAGATGCAAACCCACAGCCAGTTAAGGGAATTTGTTTCTTCATATTTTTTTTCCCTTTTAAGGATCATATGTAACTTTACACGTCTGTTCTAGGCATCTAATGTTGTATTCACACAGATAAGATAAACTGGAGAGTATGAGAAAAATATTAGAAAGTGAAATCTTATAAAAGCATTATGCAATAGAACTGAATTGCTATTAGCATGGTTTACTAGTTTCAGAAAATGCAACGTAATCAGTAACACTAGTCCATGCCATGCTCTCGTACATGTTACAGAATTAATCAAATTCAATAAATTAAGTGGAAGGTGATATATCATTAAGAGAGAGTTCAAAGGAAAGGAACAAACACAAACCTTATTTGAGAGCTGTGAGATACATTTTTCTATGGCAAACTGAAGATCAGCATTTTCTTTGGCAACACAATCCCCAGGACTGGGTAGTTCAACAGAATTTTGCAGGCATTTTCGCAAATGTTTAACCAAGTCAGATATTGCACCAATGATTGCAACTGTGACCTCCCGCTTTGCATTTTGTCCCAGCTGCATGGTGACATTAACAATATCTATCTGTAACGGAGGTTGTTTGATAACATTCTTATGATCCAAGTGCTTGACCAGGTTTGATAATAGCAAATGTGAATTTTCCCCTGTTGTTAAGAGAAAAACGATATCAAATACAGCTACAAAAAATTAATAGAACCATAGCATCTTGAAAAAGCTGTTGTGTTAAAATTGTCACTGTGACCTGCTTCCTCCAAAAGTGATTGCAAATATATCAAAACAGGGTATGCAACTCCTCTTTCCAGGGACCAATGATTGTTTGTATCAAAATTATGGAACAGGGGTTCAAGCACACGTCGTACTGTTGTAGCTTCCTTTGCTAGTTTGGCCATATTATGTAAACAAACCCTAGACCAGTAAGATGGACTTTTCGAAGTATCCCTGTTTCCAGCAGTAAGAAGCAAGGATGTTAATGTAATAAAGAGTAATGCTATTCTAAACAAGTACCATTGAATAAATAAAATGAATCCTTACACAGAGGGATCCAATTCAGGTTTCGCATTAAAGCTTAAGGCAACCTTCTTGCTAATATCTGGGAAAGAGGAATCATTTTCTTCTCCTTTAAGCACTCCTTTAACCCATTGATCTTCCTTGGAATCTTCTGGAATCATTTGGGAATCAATGCAGTTCTCCAAAGTGACTGATATAATCTATTTCACGACAAAAGAGTTCCAGTATTGTAAGTCAAGAATTGCAAACATTCCAAATGTGTTTTGTTTTCTTAAATATTTCTGGTCAGTTACTTTTTGTATTTTTTATGGTTATATAAAGGACAGAACCAATATGAACCAGAGGGAAGCTTACAATATCAAAGTCCATAGAGATGTGAGAATGCTCGCCCATGAAAGATACCTATGGACAAAATAATATCAAGAAGGCATCAGCAAGCATGGAAAGATGAGCATTCATGGGATCTACAACAAAAACATCACAGTTTGCAAACAGTCACAATCAAAAAAAGTAAGATCAAAATGAAACAGTAAAGATGCAGTATTTAAACAAAGTTTCCAAAAGAAAAAAAAAAGATTAGATCTCAATGCTTCAAATGATTAAAAAAAAGAATATAAGAGAAAAGCAAGAAAATATTGGTTTTGTCAATTGACCAGTTATCAAAAATAAACAAAGGCTTCACTCATCCTCTCAATTTGCAACCTAAGTGTCATAACTCTATTGGGATATTAGCAGCAATTCTACACACTAAGTTCGAAGAGGCACATTCTATTTCTCATTCTCAAAAAATTATTTTTTTTTTCAGTATATTGAATTTCAATAAACATTAAGCATAAAATTCTGAATGCAGAATTGACAGATATGCAATGCCTTCACTGGCCCGACCGATGGTTGCAGTGGCAAATGGCAGTTGCATCATATCATAGTTTAGTAGTGAAATTAGGAGACCGGGTATCTAAATGATCACTGCAGCTTTAATGCTATGAATCATATGGTGAGCTTTCCATATTCTCCATCCAGAGGAAAAGCTGCCTTTATCGTTGGTTGATGGAATGCCTATTCCAAAACCACGTAAATAGCTTATAAACATGTCACAGATGAACTAAAGGTCTAAATTTGGAACCAGAATTGTCATTACCATAACAAAATGGTGGTTACCGCAACTCTAAGCCCCTTTATATCCTAATATCATACAGTGTTACTTCAAAAGTAATGCCAGTATAACATCTAGCGTGACAACAACAACTTTCCAGAGACAACATATCACATAAAAAGCCTGAAACAAACTCATGGTCCAGAAATGCATAGGTAATACATGTATCTGAACAATGCTAACATCCGGAAGACAGGTTCCATAAGAGAAGCAATACTTCGATAATAAATAAGCTATACATGACTCTAGTATATGAGAACCAACATCGCATTCATTCAACAGGAATCAAATAATAAGCTTTGCAAATCAGGAATATACACAGTTATTAAGGTTGCGATTAAACGTGTGCAGCAATATACAATCAAATCTGCAGATAAAAAGCAACAATGAATTATAATCTGTATTTCCCTTAATATGAAATCATAAAAACTGAGGCTCTCTATCTAGATTCCAGATCAGTCTATGAACCATTTTCAACTAAATGGCAGTTCATGAGCAGTTTCTGCAATTGGCCATTTATATATTGCATTTCACGGCAAAAGTGTCAGAAAATAGAGCATCTGGCAGCATCAAAGGTCTTATCAGTTCTTTTTCAAGTAAAAGCCAATTTAATCACTGAACTCATCATAAAAGCTCAAATAGGTCCCAACTCTACAATTTAAGACAATTAAGCCCATGAATAGATGAAAAAAGATGATTTCATTAAATACATTAGTAAAGCTGACTTATGTGAGGCATACCTCATCTTTTCTCATATTTTATAATAATTAAATATACTTAAAAAAAAGAGTCCAAAAAAGCAAAACTATGTATGCCAATTTCGTTTATTCCATCTTAAAAACTGAAAACCCAAGATGCAGCTACCTGTAAATTCCAGAACCAAACCCATCCTTCTTTACTCTTTCCAACAGCACATAAATTATGAACCCTCACTAATATATGGAGAAAATATTTAATATTTAAAAAGGAAAAGAATAGAGAAAGAACTATTAGGACCAAATTTAAATCCCTTAAATCGAAGCCATATTTTGAGTAGCAGAACTCAAATAATATTTCTACATCTCATTGACAAGCTGTTGTGAGAGCTGTGCCTACAGATAGCACATCGTATTGTATTTCTCAATTGACAGAGGTAGGAGATGAAAGAGAACAACATCGTTTTCAAGATTTTTAATTTTAGTTTTTTTTATTAGTTAAAATTAATATTTTCTAATTTTTTGAATCTAAATTTAAATTTGTCCTTTCAAGTATCATATTTGTACTCGTCCTTTTTTCTTTAAACTTTTAGAAAACCCTATTTGAAAAACATTCATCTAAAAAAAAAGAAAAAAAAAACAAAGATCATATTTTTATCTTCTTCCATAGGAATTCAATATGTACATGTTTGATGTAGAATTTCAGTTTTAGTTTTTCTAATTTCTAGTTTAGGTTTTTGCGATACTCAAAAATGGGTGCTTTTCCAATAACCTATTTGGATTTATAAGCTCTTTATCACCTTAAAAGCTGCACTTAATTGGATTATAAATTCTTGATTTTCAGGTTTGTCTTCTGTTTTTGGTCTGCTTTAGTTGTCATTTGTTTTAGTTGGAGAGAAGATGATGAAGAATGAGAAAAAGATGAGTTGGGCCCCACGCAACTGCAAACAGATCACTACTAACTAAACTAGAATCCTATAGATTTCTTTCAATAATCGAGATGTCAAAATACATGAATATTGTGCTAACAATAAGAAAATTTCCACTTCTAATGAGTGCTGAAATGCATGAATACATCTATATACAACATCTGAGCTGGGAAAAAAGAAAAAGGGGGAAGGAGAGCGAGGAAGTGGAATGCCTACCATGGAAGCCAAAGCTTGCAGTCCTGCTGAATGTAAACATAACATTCTTTCACCATCAGCAACATCTTGAGCCACTTGACAGAGCTTAGGAATGAGGCCCTCTAAGTTGAACATGTGTGTGCTATCTGTCTACTTTTGGTTAACAATAAAGAATTAATATGTATACTTGACCTAATATCTCATGTAAGCATTGCCTATAGATGAATTATTACAAACTTCCGGCATTCAACAATAGGTCTCTCTCAAAACCAATGGCAGAACCAGGAATTTTGTTCAGTGGGAGCAAAACATATTTTATTTTATCAATAAATATTCACTTGTATAAAAATAATATGTCCATCTTTAAATGAAAATACATGCGTGAATATTTGAATTAATTTCACCTAAAATAAATGGTTTTAGGAGTTTTTTTTTTTTGGCTTTATTGCAGTAAAGTAACATCAAGGGTCAGATTTCAAGCACCATGCCAAATCCACATTCTTTAGTGCGGCTATTTGAAAGTAAACCATCCAAAGTAGGAAAAGGGGATTAGCAAAGGAAAAAAAAAAAAAAGACAAAACTCTTTTGTGGTCTAGTCCCAGGCTTTGAATAATCTAATGAAGAAATAGACAAAAAAAAAACATACTATTTCATATTTTTCTTTAAGTATCCTAATACATTAGATCCAATAATTAATAAATACTAATCAATTAAATATATTAGAAAAGCACAAAGCATTTTCATAATCACCACATTATAATTAAATGCTTGCTAACTGTAATAAGCTAATCTGTAGCCATTCTTTTCAATAGATAAACAAACAAGCAACTGTGAATTGTTAAAGTGTAACCTATTGAATCAAACTATCAATAGCATCTTTTAAGCTAATTTGCAGGTTTGAGTTGGTGGGAAACCAATTACAGCACCAAGTAAATTTTTGTGGGGACACAAGCAAAAAAAAGATCTCAACTGTTTTATAAGCAAGTGGCCTCACTAGAACTTAACTTAGCTCTGCCCTGTTCAAGGCCCCTGATCTTTGGGGTATTCTCTTCATCAATCCTGTTCCTTTTGTTCCCATTTTGAGGAAAAGAATTAGATAGTTTAAATCCTTCCTAACAGACAGAGGAAGAATTCTTTTGGGATGGGGGTCGAGCAACATTTGAGTAATCCCCTATCCTATGTGTCAGTTTGCAGAGCCTATGACAAAAACTTTAGCCATTACGAACCTGACTATTTATGAAGTCAACAAGAACATTGCAAGCAAGAATCCGCATTTCATCCTGCCCAGTTTGTTCCAAAAGAACGCGGACTATCCCCAATAAACTACCGGCAAATAGTGGCCTGCAAACCATTGAGACAAAAAGAGAAACCATATCATTCCAACGTTTAATTTGTGATAGAATGTAGTCAAGTCCAAAAAAATGTCATGACATCATCTATTTGTATTAGTTTGTACATTTTTATTATTTTACCTTTAATATCAATATTTTTTTTCTCTGCTTAAAAGTCTAGCCTACTGCCTTTCAGTTATATATAATAGACAGCATCATTGACTTCTTTCTATGGTTATTGAAAGGGGTTGGATGCAAAAATTTAAAATGTGTTATTTGAAATTAAGAAATTTCCACACACACACACACATATAAGCATATGATGTTATCAAGGCTTTGAAAGGTGATCTCTAACTAATCTCAAATCACCATTTTCTTCCATTGATTTGGGAAACTACAAGTCTAAAACTCTTAACTTACATCTGTTCCTTACATGACGATAATAATTTCCTATAAATGCACATCACAACTTTCACATATCCAAAGTTTCCATGTCGCAACTCCTTGTAAAATCTTTGCTCCAGCGTTTCTGTAATCTGCATCGAAAATTGGAAACCATGAAGCACTCCTGAAATTGAACCTCGGGAATACATTCCCACCACCTATTACAGTTTCCTATTCAAATTTTGCAAACATTTGATCACAATATTATAGTACATTAAAATTTCAATTACAAGCCAGGCAACTCAGGAACTGAGATGAGAGTTGTTCATATCAGAATCACATCATTGCAGAATAATGTGAAAGCATGCCTACATATGAATGTATATGTAGGCATGATAAAGAGAAAGAAAGAACAATAACAAGTGCAAAAGGAAAAATCTAATGCTAACTTCAAACTTTTGTTTTGCCTTTTGAACCTATCAAATGAAATAACAAACCTGAAAATATTCTTGACAATTTTATTGAGTGAACAAATCTAAAAATCATTGACCTCTAAAATACACAGGAAAACAAACCTTGGGAATTCGCAATGGATTCTTTGAAGCATATTCACAAAGTTTCCCAATTTTCCTATCATTCGGTTCAGCACCCTGCAAAATGACAACAGAAAATAAATAACTTAAGTAATCCTCTACTATTCCAAATACTTCTGCACCTATTTGGGTGGGTGGGTAGCATGATGGTGCTGAGTATCAGAAGCTGTCAAGAACTTTGAAGCAGAGAAAACCAGAAACATCATTATTCCAGTAGCGAGATAAAAAAGTATTCTATTAAAACTATTTGCCCTGATAGTTCCACTCAACCTTGATAGGCTTAACATTTTCTTAGTGCAGCTACAGAAGTAGCATCACTAATGGCAGCCCAAAGAAACATACAAATTTAGTCCACATTGTGTAGATAACATGAACAGGATACAATAAACTCAAGTACTTTAACTCGTCAATTCATTCATACTTTCATAATATATAATAGAAAACTGAAGAATAAACAGAAAGACTAAAAGATCCACTAGAGCAACACTAATTAACCACTTCAATATCAAAGCATAACAAGGCAAGAATCACCTCATAAGCAAACAACAAAGAAAGAACTATATCAATAAAACTACTTACAAGCCCATAATTTCAAGTAACATAAGAAGAATATCAAAGAAAACATTAATCTGTCACCTGATTACGAGGAAAAATTTCAGAAAGAAACTTCTTGTAACGCTTAACAGGTTGTCTTGACCTTGCCCGCAATGAAGGACAAAAGAAACAGAGGTTACCACAGACGGGGACAACCCGCCTTGACATAACCCCCATTTTCTAAGGAAAATCCAAAGCCTTTCCTCTACAAAATTCTATGCAAACAAAAAGTTCAATTAACAACAATATCACACTTTTCCATATTCCTTAGTGAATAATTTGCAATAAAGCTCAAACCAGCTCAAATTCATAAAATTGAACTACAACTGAATCTTTATGCTGTTATAGATGAACCCCAAATGAGGTTTTTTTTGGGTCTTCAAAGAAGCAAAAGAAGAAAAAATGAAACGTGAAGAACCCAGAAAGAAAGAATGAGCAGAGCTCTTATGGTGAAAGAGCTATCAAAACTAAGAAATCAGATTGAATTGTTAGAACTGGAAGCAAATTATGAAAAATTAAATCATACCCACCAATCCAAATTAGAGAAATTACAGTTTCAAAAACAATCTAGCAGATTTGATCACGATCTGAAATAGCCCAGAAGCCAGAAAATGAACATAAGATTTTGTTAAGAAACTTTAAAATAAATTAAAATAAAATAAAATGTATACATGAAAAATTAATAAAAAAAATTGAGGACACTACTTGAGAAAAATAGCCAATTGGGGGGGAAAGGGCAGGCCTTTACGTCAGACAGCGCGTCCTTTTTCTGTCTTTCAAATATTAATATGGTCAGTATAATTTTCTTTTTCGTGTGTTAATATTGGCATAATGTTTTCTTTTAAAATAAACCAAATAATAACAAAATCCATATATTGTACAGCATGGGAAATTATTGCATAGCCACAGCCCATTAACAGTCGTCAACTTTGAGTGAAGTGGTGGTTTTTTGACTGATTTAAGTGGACCGTTAACTACCCGTCCGATTTAAGTTTCAGCAGAATTTGACGGTACAAGGAGGGGCTGTGATTGAGAATATCAGCAAAGACCTGTGACTTTAGCTTTTCCTGAAGAGATTCCTAGCGGTTGTGTTGAGTAGTCCAGTAGAGAGACATAAAACTCACTTCATGATATAATAAACCCCAACGGTTCCGAAATTTCAGGGAGTTGCTCTTTTTCTTATTGTATGACAAAGGTGTCCCTCAACTATTTCACTTTTGACTTTTTTTCTCGCCTTTTTGCTTTTGCTAATTATTTATAAATATTATATGGAAAATACTTACTTACCTCTTGTAATCTTTTAACTTCTAATATTTATTCAAATATTATCAAACATTATAAAAATAACGTTTAGTGTTTCAATTAAAAGTTACTTACGCTAGCGTTTTAATTAAAAGTTATTTAAAAAATTATTGCGGAACACATATTTAATCTTCTAAAGTCATATTAGACAACAATATTTGAAATAGTATTAAGTATTTTAAACGAATTAAAATATTATTTTAATTAATTATAGCGTCCAGAAATACAATATCTATCGTAGCATTTATAATTTGAGGCCTTGTTTTATGAGTATTATATTTATTAATGCTTATAATTTTACCTTGTTCCTACTTTCATATATTTGTTATTGTTTTATATTAAATAGTTAGTCAAACACAGCAGACAATTATTCAAATAATTATCAGTTTTTAGAATTGCTAAAATGTCGTTTGTTTTCGATCAAGTTTCTTGTTTTTTATTTTTTCTTTCCTTTTGAGAAAATTGTTTTGAAAAAAAAAATATGAAATCACGAATAGTGGTTTACAGAATTGTGTATTCTATTTTTAATTCTATATTTTTCATTTTTATAAAATTTATTCTCGTAAAATTATTATTGTTGTTGTTATTATTACTATTATTTTCTCTGTCTATATAAATATAATGTCATTTATTTATCCAAAATATACAAGCATATATTTTTATCTCTATTCAAATTCTCCTTTTTTTTCTATTCTTTCTCTATTTAGTTTTGTTGTTACATTTATTATTATTTTCTCTATCTATATAAATCTAATATCATCCAGTATTATTTATTTATTATAATATCTGGATATTACATTTTTATTCAACATAATAATCAATAGTTACAGTAACATTGAAATTTTAAAATTAAATTGTAAAATATTTTTAATTATTTCATCTAAAACTTTGAATTTTTAGAAAATTTATGATTAACTAAAATCTTTAATGACTTAATAAGAGAAAGATATTTGATAGTTGGAAGAATTTTTCACATCATGAATAAAAAAAATTAGAAAAAGAATAGTTTTCAAGAAATAAGTAATTAAAAACTAAAAACCGTTCCATATTTATAATAAATAAAAAATTCAAAATAAATAATTATGATAAGCGGGGTCTAAAATTGTCAAACAGAGTCTAAAACTCAATTAAGAGCCCGTTTAAAATAAATGAATTTCACAAAATTTTGTAAAATTTATTTGAAAAATCAAAATTTTGTGTTTGGAATAAAAAAAATATGAATTTAAATTCTATGAATTGAATTTCATGAAATTAGATTAGTTTAGTTCAAATCCTATTAAAATTGTTGGAATTTGTAAATGAATTTCACATATTAACCCATTAATATTTATATTAACTAAACTGCCATTTCATTCAAATATTATTGATTAAACTGTACTCATTTATTTTTTTCAGTATTTTTTTAAAGAATATGAAGTTGTTATTGTGTATGACTAATTTAAATAAATTTTTAATTTTGAATATATTTTAATCTATTAATAAAAATAAAATTTAAATATTTGCAAGGATATGAAATTTTAAATTTTAAAATTTAACTAATTAATTGTGGTGGAATATGAGTGATTTATTTATATTAGTATTTTTGTTAAATTATTATGTCAAGGTTATTTTAGAAAATAAAGACAAATGAATTTTCATCTAAGAATAGTTCCAAACATAATTTTATGGAATTCAATTGAATTTCTTATTTTAAATTGTAGTATATCAAACATAGCAAATTCATTTATAAATGAATTCTACAATCATGATTCATTTGTTCCAAATGGTACTTAAAGGACCAATAAAAGTAAAAGGATACAATGGTCATTGTATATAATGACACTATCTATCTTAAATGGGAAGTGGGGAGTTAGGAAGTACAAGAATTTGGTGGGATAGTTGCCCCTAAAACATGTCTCTTTACCAGAAAACAATAAATATTGGAGGCATTAGCAATTAGCAAAGGCAATGGTTTATGGTTGGAGTTGTCTTGTTATGGTGGTAGAGACTTACAAGGGAGGGCATAGGCATATGCAAATTGAATGATAACTTTCACTTTATTTATGATGGAAAATGAGATAGAATGATGGCCATGTGACTTTTGTTGCCTTTGAAACCAAGACATTTTGGTCTATTTTTCACAAAGCAAACAAAGTTTTATTAACCTATTCAATGGCAATAACTAGGCATTCCTTGTATTTTGTCCACTTAAAACCCTAATCTTTTGTGTTTTGGATTTAAAGTATTGACCTTTGAACCTCATAGATTTTTTAAAAGTCCTTTTTTATGTATGAGAGTGAAGAATGTGTTCTATAATCAATTTATGAGGCTATTTAGAATTGTGGTTGAAATGTTTTTCACAAAAGTACCAAAAAAACAATTTTGGAATAGTATTTTTCATTCTTAATTTTTAAATTAATCAATACGTCAATACTATTTTTAGATTAGGTTGGCAGCCACGTGGACTTTTGTGGATCCCATTAAATATTATTAGATTTTTCAATAAACCATGCCAGTAGGAGACACTAAAAGAGAAAAAGTTACAAATTCAGACATTCACTTATCACAATTTTCAGTTTAGATATCAAAATAGAAAAATTGATAAATTCAGACACTAAAATTAACATTACCCACACATTTATCTAAGAAACAAAACAGAAAAAGGAAATTTCCTATTTTTGTGAACTTTAAGTTTCCATTTTTCTTTTTATTGATTGAAACAGTGAATTGAAGGAACCATATCAATTACATTTCATGACCCTTCATTTGTCTACATCAAACATGGTCACTTAAATTCATCAACACATGTTAACAAAAATCCAAGAAACCAAGAATTTCTACATTAACTTTTTCTGGTTTTGAATATGAACCCAAAGAAATGCAATTACAGCAAACATTCAATCTTACTTTCAGCTCAAATTATGACATAGATTATTGATAAATGATTCAAATTAGATTGATTTTAAAAAAGACAATTTTTCCCATCATTCCATATGTAAGTAAAAGACCCGATAGGTCAAATAACACTTACCGGCTATATAACATGGGGTAATGTGAGATAACTTTTTGCTGGATACATCAAATTAGTGAAAACACTTGTGAGAAAAAAAATTCAAATTCGATATCTCTCACTGCTCATATAAGTAAAAGGATCAATCAAATCACACCTGATTAATAAATTATTTTCTAATTGATTTTTATTTTTTGGAAAGCAATTAATTTTGTTAGGTATGGAATAGGTGGTGGAGTTGAGAACAATAATAGACTTTTCTATTATCACTTGTCTTGCCTGTGTGAGCTGAGCTGGCTGAGGGCTGGGAGACAGCACAGAAATGAGAGTTTGTTTGTTGTGTTATGAATATATAATAATAAATACCTCCAAGGAAAGGAAATGGAAGTTGTTTGATCCACCTTCCCTTGTATTTGATTAATCCTGCTTGCTTACTGATAGCCAAAATAAATAAATATTCTGAAGATATATTCGTAATTTTACCGAGCGTTACATAATTATCTAGTCCATCATACTCAGCTCTCGCTCTGGCTACTAATTCAATTTCAATCATCTATTCTCCGAATTATCCACTTCTCATTAAGCTCGCAAAGATCTACATATGATCATATACGTAAACAAGAAACTTGAAGCCTTTATGGGCTTTATGATTTACCCTTTCATGGTTTGAAATTTACATTGCAACCTGCTCTTTAATGGCCTTTTTTCTCAAAAGGGGAAAAAAAAGGGATCCTAATAACCAATGAGGATTGGTTTGCTGGGCTTTCCCTTAATGGGCCAGACGCGGCACGATCGGCTACATAGTCGAGTCGATGCATGTTTTGAACTTACATCACTCGATTAGAAAACTCAGGACTCACGCCTTTACATTATTCTTTATTCTTTTTTTTTAAAAAAAAAAGAAAAAAAAAAACAAATACGCCCTTAAGCGCGTTCAGGGTGCGGTACAAGATAAACGCAATAAGAGTAGATCATGAATGAAATTGCAAAACCCAATAAGGATAGCAATTACTAGAGTTGCAACTTTATTCTTTGAGCTTATATTTGATTCCGTTCCATTTTCCAGTAGCTAATGCATAAGAAAATAATTGTATTTCTGGTTCAGCCAACTCATCCTGTCATTGTCCAACAACATTAATTGGATGTGCTGCTGAGATTGAAATTTGACATTTAATTATAAAACCTTAAATGGTTTATGGAATTAGATAGAACAAAGGAGAAAAAGAATAATTCTGATTTGTTAAAATAATTTTATTTTTGAGTATTGGAGAAGGGGAAATCCGAACCTGGAACATGGCTATGTCTATTTTCGAAATAAGATTTGTTAAAACAAAGAAAAATCTCTTTTTGTGATAACCTCATAGTTGAAATAGGCTACTGAGAATCCTTTGTTTTCATTATGCTCTGTTCAAAGCCACACCGTAAGACATTAGAACTATGGATACAAAAACCATACCGAACACCTAAAACAGAGGTCCTCCTTCGTACTCGATGTGGTAGTTTGCCTTACTCACTATTTTTCATGAATCTAGAAAATGAATCAAATATCATCTCCTGCAAACAAGTCAAGATTCAGTTGTTTTTGGTATTGACTACGCTTCAGTTTGAATCCTCTTCAAATAGACAAAAGAAGTGAAACATGGAAGGAGGACCAAGGATATGATAACTTTTACCTTGTACAGAAATTTAAAGTTGTCCAAATGAGTACCAACACATTGATGAACTATTTAAATTACCTAATCCACTGGTAACCTCAAATTGTTTTAACTTCCTATGCCATATCCAATCGAAATGCATCTCCATTCTCGTTAACATTCCAACAAGGTAATAACCAAGACCACACAAAGGGGGAGAGGACTAGAACCATTTCCACTATCACTTTTAGTTGCATCCTCACCACCATATGCCTTTGTACTTCTTTTCCTAGATCCCCCTTATGTCCTTTATGTACCATTAGCTAGTTTTACCATTCCTGAGTTCCAATGTTATCTTTGGCACGAAACTACTAACTGTCCAGCTTAATTTCCCTTTCCTCTTCACCTCTTTCCTTTACATTTACTACTAGTTTCCACCACCAATATCAGTTAAAAAAATAATAGGCAACATCCTGGATCACAATGCAAGAATGTGGAGCCGAACCAAACCAGAAGGGTTCCACCTACTCAAAACTAAGAGGGGATGCCGCCGCCTACTACTAAATTCCTGGTTTTCACAACAGTTGCATTATTCTATGCAGGATAAGACTTAGAAAAAGAACAAAAAAGTTTGGATATGAAAAAGCATCCATTATGCTTAGGCAGTTTCCTTCCTCAGCAAAATTAAAGGAAGATAAATTTTATCATTCCAAATCCAATTCTCACATAAAAAAATGTCTAAAACTGCCTTCCACAAGACAGTGGCTCTAGTAATACAGGGAACTACTTCTGTTAAAGCCGAAATGGAATATAATATCTTATCAAATGAAATTTTGGTATATTTATCAAAATACAAATGCATTTGATCATGTTTCAATATGACTTACTGCACATATAATAAACATATTCTTAAGCCTCATTGGTCAGTGCTACAAGTTTGTTCCACTTTCTTGATCCGAAAAATGCATTGTGTCAAATAGAGATTTTTTCTTTCGACCATCCATTTCATTCCGAAATACAAGATGATTATTAATGACTAAAAACTAATGCATTTCAATCAGAAACTGCAAATCTTCAGCAAGTAGTAAATAAAACCTCTGCTTCTAATTAAATTCATCAATAAATTAGATCAGATTAACAGAAAAAGAAAAATAGAAGAGAATAATTCAAAACTCAAATTATCACAGAATCCTAAACTCAGTAGCAGAATTATTCTATTCCAAATTTACAGCAAGAAATTTAGGCTCCAAAACTGTATCTTTTCTTCTATAGATTTTGAAATAGCAAAGCAAATCAATTTCATTTTTTTTTCCTGAAAAAATCAGAGATATTATTAACAATGATTGATATGAGTATAAATCTAATGATCGATACAACAAATACCGCCACTCTATCAAAATTTGTGGTATAGCTTATAACACATGCCAAAAGTCTTCCTAATTCCCAATTAAGAACTGACCTCCGATCCGTATTAATTTAAGGCGGTCCGATCTCTCCTAATTTATCGGCTCCGTCGACCGCTACGCCGACGCGTTTCACCGAATCGAACAGTGGCAAGACTCTCTTCCTGTAATGAATCGGGCGAGAAAGCTCCTCGTCAAGATCGATATTGATGCTGGTGATGCCGATCTCTCTGAGACGGAACCCTAGTTTCTCGCCAACGCGAGATGCCATTTTGGAGTCCCAGAGGAGGTTCGATCGCGGGAAGCGGTTGAGTCTGGTTCGATACTCGGCAAGGAACCCTTGCTCGGTGGAGGAAGCCATGGCTATAATGGTGGAGGTGTTAGGGTTCGTTACCTGCGCTGTGATTTTGCGGCAGGAGAGGACTAGGCGCAGCATGTGTTGATGATTGCCGGACATTGTTCCACAGTCGTGAGAGAATGGGAGGAGTTAACACTTTGCGTTTGACGAACAACGAATACAACTATTTCCACAACAGTCAGCCCCGTTTAGTTTCAGTTGATTCACCCGCTATAATTCAGCTGCGGCTCATTACATCAGCCGTATTCCTGGCTTCTGTATTTATATTATAATTTTTGGATTATATTTATTTATTAAAATAATTATTTTTTGAAAATAATTTTTACAAAAAAAATATAAATTGATTATTGGGATTTAGTCAAATTAACTTATGTGGTTTATAGGATTTTCATTAACACTTTATCCCTTAGTTTTTTAAAACAGAGATAATATGTTAATTTGACTGTGTAAGTTAGAAATTAATTATATAAAAAATAATTAATCTCTAAATTATAATCAAATTAATATATAAAAATTTTTATTTTAAAAAATTAATCATTAAATCAGTAGATTAAAATTCAAAAAAATATTTTATTTTTCCTGTAAATTATAATTATAATGTGTCATTCACATCTCTTTAATAATAAATTTTTTTTTATTGGTTGGGATGATTTGTTTAATGTATAGAAATGATATTAAGAATGTACAGTCAAACCACCCGTAATTAAAATTTGATAATAAATTATTAAAAATTAAAAAATTAAATCTGTTTATTAAAATTATATTTGTTTTTTCTGAAATCAGACACCATTGGATAGCGTAATTATTCCTTTTTTTTTAAGATTTTAAAAATAAAAGAAAAAGCTGCATAAACTGCGACCGTCGAGATTAAACTTATTGCACCAAATACAGTTAACCCGAACCAGTTACTATCGCCTATGGCATCGGGGCTTACCGTTATTGTCACCGGAGAGGAATAACCCCTGATTTATCGATAGATTTTCCTGGAAATTTCAATTATTTATTAAAAATCGAAGTGAAGGATGTTCGATTTAGCTTGTTTGCTCTTGCAACTCCTCGTCCCCCATTTATTTTTACCTGGGATTTCAGCAATCAGGTAATGAATGCTTCTGATTTCTCCTTTTGATGTTTCCTCTATTTGGTTTTTGAGGAAACAAATGGAAATAATTTACTTTGGTTGGATTTTTTCTTAAAATCTACAATAACAGATTGTCAATTAAAGGAAAAAGTTGTGAGAAATGATATTGATGATGCAGATAAAATTCCAAAATGTGGATAATTTACGTCGTACCATTTTTCATGGTACTGTTTGATGTAGAAATAGCCTGTATAGTAGACAAAGATTGCTGGAATGAATAAATTCATGGATTTATATGTTTAAATTATTTAGAAGTTTTTCATTTGCTTTCGCTTTAGTCTTCAAGAACTTGTTAATAAATTAATTCTTTCATTTATTTTCTGTCTTTCTCTTCTCCTTCTTCTTCTTGTTTTTTTTTTCATTTTATTTTTTTTAATTCGAAGTCCTAGGATTTCAAAAGGAAAAGCTTATTGAGGATGCTAGAGAGGTAATTTAAGGGGCTTATAGAAAGGAAAGGGCTTTCTGGTTAGGATGCAGTATGGTGATCAAGGACCTATGTCAAAACAGTAGAAGGAGAAATTATTGGTTGAATGGCCGTATCCTTACTACAAAGGTTGCCTTTGAATTTGCTATTTTGATATGCTAGTGATGGATGAACTTATAAGAAGCATTCTGTTTGTTGGTGATAACCAGAATGCAAACTTGAAGTAAGAGATAGAATGAAGGGACTTGAGAAAACAGTTATACTCCTCATAAAATTGCTGTGAAGTTTTTCAAGGCTCTAACTTATTGTTAGGTAATACGTGCATAATGCATTCAGAAGGAAATGTAATAGATGTGAGGATGCAGACGAGTAGAAAACAAAGAGAGAATAATAAAGAACATATTGTGAAAAGGTTATAGGTGCATTAACTGAGGATAAGATGAGAAATTGTCATAGATGGCAGCCAAGGCCCAGGAATGCACAGTTATGGCTTATAGAATTCTTTTTCCTGTAAGTAGAATTCTAGTTTATGTTAAATATTTTTCCTTTTATGGGAAACACCATTACTTAAAAAATTGAGTTGTTCTCACTTTTCCTTTATGACTTTATTTCTTTCTTCAATTTGGGAAATTCTGATTCACGAGGTGGAAATTATTGGTGATATCTTATGTGCGGATTCTCACTATTGCATTACAGGAATGACATTGGCTTTCAAGAGCTAAATCTTTGTAGAAACACAGTTCAAGGAAGATTTCTTCTCTCTGATGACAAGGGTGAGTGTTCTCTTTATGTACTTGCGGCTTTTTAATCTAGCTAAAACTTTTAGGGGCATTTGGATTTCATCTAAAATCTTGCAATGAATTATGAGAATAACTTTTACTAAAATTATGCTTTTAAGTATAATTTATTATATCTTACATAAAATTTGCAGTGATGCATTTCGTATGCATAACTTGACCAAGTGAAAATATACTCTCTTTGAGAATAAATTTCCATAGTGGAAAAGAAAACTAAATATTTGTTGGGCATGATCTGATAGATTAGTTTCTTGAACTGGATCCAATATCATATTATGTTGCTATTCATTTTAGGCCATGTATGTGATGCTCTATCACTGGATCCACTATCCCGCTGCTGCCCTGAGAAAGGAGAGAAATTCTCTTGTCAGTGAGTTCTTCCTGAGCTGGTCTCTGAGGTTTTGTCCTTTTTAGAACAATCAGGAAAACTGATGACGGTTTTTTATTTTTGTTTCTAGCGGATGCAACCTTCTTTCACAGTGTTGCAATTCCTATGAATTTTGTGTTTCATGCTGCCTTAATCCTGGGAGGGTATTTTCTTGACTGCCTATTTGGCTTTCTTACTTTGTTCTGATCTTTAATCACTAAATATACAAACTGAAACTTATTGTTTGGACTTATTATGCAGACACGAGAGAAAGAAGTCATGAAGCTGAAAGTAGCCAAGCCATCAACTGCAGGTTTTTCCCCTTTTCCTCCACTTTTTGTATATATCAGAAAAAGGTTTGGAAATCAACTAAACTGCCCAGTGCCAACCCATGTGCACCCTTACCTGCAAAACATGGTACCAATATAGAATGTTTGAAATGGTAGCAGTAGCAGATGAGTTTTGCTGTTTGTTCTGCAATTTTTGTAGGGATCTGAAATATGAGAAATTTATGGCCACAGCGTTTCTACAAGGATAACAGACATCCGCATTCTTTGATGTGCAGGGACTTATGCAAGTATTTTTGATTTCTGTGCTGGGAGGTGCCGTCATAATTCTGAGAGCGTGGTAAGTGCTACATTCTCATTTAGTTATTTCCTCTTGAGGTGGATCAGTCTATTAGGGGTAAGCGGACCATTTTAATCCAGAACATTAGCTTTGAATTAGGAGATGAGAAGATAGCATGATCTGTGTTGTGTTCAGCTCACTTTTCCAGGGTTATTTTCTTTAGTGTTGGATAAATTGCAATGAAAGACATGCATGGTGATGAAAAGTGGGAGAACTCATTGGAATATGAAGATTCTCGGGCTTCCAAGATATGGACCTTCAGCCAGCAGATAATCTTCTAGAGCGGCTTTATGCTATGCATGACTCCTCTATGGATAGGATCTATGGAAAGAGAGCAATATGAAGTTGGACACAAAATATTACTAGGAAATGCATTATGACAGTAAAGAAAGGGTTTTCCTCATATTTCATTTTGATTATTGATGTCCCTCAAAAAGGCTTCCTTTCACTGTTGAAAATAATTTAGAGGAATTTCCTCATTCTCTATATGCAAAGCTGATTGGGAGGCTACAGTCACCTTTTCTGTTGCCTGTTAGGGGGTTGATAATACTGCTCTTACTTCCTATCTTTTCTGGACTGAACAAGTCATGCCTTTTATAATAGCACTATGGATGGCATCATGTTAGATCAGGAAGCAGCAAGAGCATAATGAGGATAATGCTGAAAACAACTTCACGGTGTCTTTCGTGGCACATTTTGCTTGAGAGAAAGGTTTTTTGAGGAGGGAGGACATAAGCGTCAAACTTGAAGATGGATGTTGCATTTGTTAATTACCTACATTGAATTTCTTAATTCATTTTGGCAACCTTGCACTCTGGTCTCTGATTTGTTGTTATTTTGTCTACACGTGACACAACTCCCTGTTTTTTCAAGTACGTTATTGCCTGTTGGACATAGGATTCCATAATAATTAGATCTATATAAGGGAGTTGAAATGCTTTCAGCATGAAAAGATATGTAAGGTGATTATTTAGTGGTAAACCTTTAACCAGTTTGCGTAAATGAAAAATAAGGACCTGCAAGTTTTCACTTAAACAGGCACAAATCAGTAGGATTTGTAGTAATCGTAAGGTGCATTTCTTCCTCTTGGAGAAATTCCAAGCATGTTAAGAAGAACTGTTACTTCCAAGCTTGAGGTACATATACAATCTCTGTCAATTCTCTGATATGTTGGAAAATAAGATAGTTTAGATATGTAGTAGGTCTTTTAGGCATGTGAATTGATCAATAGCTAGAAGGCAAAGAATATGTTCACTGTAACTTTTGAAGATTAATTAAACAATTTTCTCTGTCTCTCACTGCTATTTCTCTCTCTTTTCCTAATTCTTTCTTCTTTTTTTTTTCTCTCATCTTCTTGTTAACCAATCCGTTGCTTTGCAGATTTACTCTGCAACATCTGCCTTGTAAAATGACGGAATAAACAGAAAAATCTATGCTTGATTTTCTTGTGATTGCAAATTAGTTAGTTTGTCAAGATATTATGTATGTGATATTGCGCCTGATTATACAAGTTTGGAAAAAATTGCAGGTTCACGAAAATGCTTATCTTAGTGATTTCCATCATTGCTTTTCTCTACCATCAAACTCTTCAGGTTTGCCTTCAATGCCTCTTTTTTTTTTTTCTGTTTTTTACTCCCTTTACTTGTTTTAATTACAGTTTTGTATCCTCTTGCCATTCCTGGTCATAGAAATGGTTAAGTAGTACAACTTAAGTTCAATGGTGTAATATCATACATTTTTGCATGCTTGTAAGCATTATGCACAAACTTTTCTTTCTTTTTTCTCTCTGTTTATTTTTTCCCTTTTTCCGAATCGCGTCATAGATGAAGGAAAGGAATGTTGTGAAGCAATATTTCCTCTCATATGCATGTCCTACTACATTTATTTCTAATCTAATTAGCTCTTGAAATTGAAGGCTAGCCATTTTATTTATATTGACATTGTTTCTTATTTCCATTATGCTAAGGACATTATTTCTTTTTGTATGCTTTGAAATTTTACTACAACAGGTGCCAATCATACACAATTAGAAGTAAGACTAGTCGGCATAAATGTAGTTATTGGAAGGTGGGTCAGGGTTATCATGGTGATGGCAGTGATCTGTCTTTTTTCATTTCAACTAGTTAAATACTTAAATTCCCCATTTGAGCTTATTAAATATTTATCATCACTTGTTGACAGGCAAGGTGAGTCCTGTGATTCAGCTTGCAAGTCAAATGGACAATCGTGCGTCTTAAATAAGCTTCTGGTGCTTAATCAATGTGACATGTAAGGAACATGATATTTCATTTTTTTGCTTGTGCATTTGTTATTTTTATTACATTAGCACTGCTATTTTAGTATTAAAACTATTCCAAGGATCTAAATTTTTGGGATAGAATATTTATTTGCCTTGTGTTTGTTATGCTGTAATGGAAGTGATTTAGTTCATTGCATGTTTTTATCCTGACGAGCAATTTAACAATTAAAAATTTTCTATTGGACAAGGATGCATGCTATATCTCTCTTTCTTGGCCAATTTTGCCTTCTAGTATCTAGGCTTAAAAGCAAAAAGCAATGGATTTGGTGCAAATATTGAATGAGAAATTTTTCCATCAAATGCTAGGGGAGACAATATTATATAGGTTTTGTTCTCTCCAGGTAGCAGAATTTTTTATGTAATGTTGAAGTGTTTGATTTGGGATGCACTAAGAAATTTATTGGTTCTTATTTTCTAATATGAACTTTAGTATGGTGGTTTGAGTCTTCTTTCTGAACAGTATGCAGAAATATTTGAGGTGCAAGGGAGCATGTCTAGCGAGCATTGGAGCGGATCAACCTGCCGAAGTTGTTGATGATGCTCCTAAACACTTGGTATTTCCTCTTTGCTTTGAACTTTTGGTATCTTTTATTGTAGTCTGGCTTCTTATCTTTATTATTTATATGTTTGAAAATTTCAGTTAAGATCACCGTGAATTGAATTCTTTATTCAGTATCTCAGGAGATGCATTTAAGATCCCTCTTTTTTCATTGTAATTTTTTAAGCTCAAAAAGAAAAACAAAAGAAAAGAATCATGTGAGAACAAAAATTTTGAACAAGTTCGTCAAACTGAACTTCACATCATATATTACTGCTTTGTTCTGCAGAACCCAGGAGCATGCTTGTACACTCGAACGCAATCGATGCTTTCCTGTGATGGTTCACATCATCACACCAGGAGACTTTGCCCCTGTGCATAGTGTTCGCTTAGTAAGTTTTCATTCCTAGAGTATATATATAATTTGCTGATATTTCATGGTATCCTGCATCAAAATTTTTCTGTACCCATCAATCATTTTTAAGTTGTCCAATTTGTTACTATTTAAATTCTGTTCAAGGAGCAATGATTTATTTTTGTACTAGTCAGTTATTTCAGTTTTCCTTTGAAAACAAATAATTAAAGCATAATTATCTTCATAATCCACAATTTGTCTGGGACTTTATGATTGCAGGAAAATTCTGCAAGGACAAACAATCTTTAGCATGGGAGTTATTTACGAATCTTTGAGACTTTCGCAAGAAAGGTACTTATATTTGTAGAGGAAAAGATTTTTTTGCAGAAAAAGACGTATTCTAGGGTTACATATTTTTAATGGCCAAATACATAAATCACTCTTGTACTTCTCGTAAAAATGTAATGGCACCCCAAATTTTGTAGGGTATGCCCCTGGAGTTGTAAATTTTGATAAAATTACATGTCTTTTATTACTATCAACAAATATTTTTAGGGTGTTTGATTTTTGTATGCAAAATAATTATATAGTTAGTACGACTTTTAGAACAATAATTTTTATATTTTTCAATTATTTGATAAGCATAAAGTCAATTTAATTTTAAAAGTTAGAAGTGTTTAATATGTGTAATTTCTTTACAAATTGAAAGCAAAGATTTGTTTAAACCACTATGAAGTAAAAGATTTATTTCACTCTAAGAAACGATGTGGAGGAGTCATGAACGGATGACTGGACCGCAAAATCTATAAGTAAAAATGTGTCTTTCAAACTTTGATTTGATTCGATTCGATTCGATTTTATAAAATCAGAATCAAATCATTTTGATATCATTTGTGTCCTTAAAACTCAACCGAATCAAAACATTTTGTTTTTTCTATTGAAATTGAAACTGAATTGAGTCGGTCAGTTTAATTCTTTCCTTTTTTTTTTTTTGGTTTGGTTGGTTTCTGCTCAGCCCTTCGAATTGGTCGACGGATACCTTTAATTGAGAGTCGTTACCACAGGAAATACCAGCGAGGGAAAAATTTTATCCATACTATACAGTTATTAAATTTAATAACGACAATTACCGTAAATAAAAGTAAAAAAATAAAAAAGAAGGATAAAATGGTAAGTGTCAATAATAAATTTTTCATTATCTTATAATCTATCTCGCTTTTTGCTTTTCATTTTTTGTAAAGCATACTTTCACTTTCACTTGGTTCGTTGATTTCAAGATTCGACCATAAGCTAAGAAAAAAATAAAATATAATAGAAATAATTTTTAAAATTTTTTTTATTTTTATTGATTTCATCCATAGATGAAGCCATATGTGGACTCCAGACAAATATTTTTCTTGGACACTAATAATGTAATTAAGGAAACATGACAGTTAGCTGTTTGGGGGTAAATGTTAATAATACTCAATTGTCTATCTTGAATGCTAATAATGAATATTGGCTACCCAAAAGAAAAAAAATTCAACAGAAGCAGTATGAGACAAATGTGGCAGGCAGGCTCTGCTTTGGCCTCATTCCCACAAATATTAAATAATTAAGCATACTTTTTTAAAGATAACACTTTGATTTCTCCTATAATAATCATATCAATAAATACTTGAAAAACCAATTTGCAGTCACTCCACTATCCATAACAGCCGAAGTAAAAAAAGACAGAATTATCAGATCATAAAAAATTTTTTTTTTTTAAAAAGATGGAATTAATCAACAAAACTTAGTTAATTTTAATACACATATAATAAAAACCCAGATCACATTTTTTGTTCCTCTACATTGGGTATATACCTGAATTTTCCAATTCAACATTCAAAAGCTATAATCTGGTTTAAGGAATTTCTTACTTAATGGTTCTGAGTTCTGTCTCATTTCCTTGACTTCTCCTTTTCCATTGTCTTCTTTACCAACTTCTTCTTCTGCTCCTCCTCCTTCTTCTTCTTCACCATTAAAGACAGGATGGTTAAGAATGCTATTAAGCAGCTGAGTTCCTCTAAGTGCATTTGTCAATGGCAAATGCCCTTGAGGAGTATCATCACTCAGTTCCCAAATAAACTCATTAGGGAAAGCTCTGTAATTATATTGCTCAACTTCAGTGTCAAGCTTTTTCATCCAACCCACTTTGAGAAAGAACTTGGAGAAGTCCTTATCAGCCTTTTTTAGCCATATTTGCTTTTGAATACTGTAACCAAACTTATTATCACTGTATTTCTTCCATAGCTCATCAATGGCTTTAAGGTCTTCCTCTGAAATGAATTGAACTTCAGAGAAGAAGACATAACCACGTTTCTGGGCAGCCTCGCCTGCAAGAATTATTAGAAGGCGGCGAGTTTCCTCATCTGCTTGTCGGAAGTTTTGGGTGGAGAGATGGTGCTGGAGGAGGTCTAAAGAAAAGGTTTGGGAAGTTGAAGTGGTGGTGGTTGTTGTGGGGGAGATAGAAAAAGTGGCAGTGGAGGAAGAGTGTATAGAGTGGGAGAGGGAGAGGGAAGGATTAGTGGTGGTGGGTTTGAGGAAAAGGGAGGAGACAGGGGTGGAGTCTAAAGGTTGAAGCTTCTGTTGGTGTTGGTGGTGGTGGTGGTGGGGATGATGGAGGGACTGAAGAGAGTTAGTGGCCATTTTGAGAGAGAGAGAGATGGAGAAGTAAGGAGTTCATTGAAGAGCAGTAGAGAAAGGATGGGGGAGATAAGGAATTTGCGAAGAAGGGAAGGAAGTCAAGAGGTAATACAAAGAAGGATTTTGATTGGCTAGAAGTGGGTGAGGCTGGATACTCTTTCTCTATCTACATGGAATTCACGGATTTTTGATATTTGATTATTAAACTCTAAAAACAAGAATCTATACTGTCCCCAAATAGAGACAACGCAATAGTTAATGGAAGTGTCAATTAGGGGCAGGCAAAAAATGAAAAAAATATATTTATATCTTCCTATTTAAGTAAAATTAAAAAATATTTATATAATTAGAAAAAAATTAAAAAATATTTATATAATTAGAAAAATCATTAATTCCTTTAAATTTGCTATGATTCAATAATTCACTTTCCATGATAGTTTTTTTTTTTTTATCTCAATAAGGAAAAGATCATTTTTATTTATTTTTATAGAGAAGGTAATGTATTTTTAATAATTCTTATTTGATTAATATGAGTTTACTAATTTTTCTTATTTTTTGTTATTATCAACTTAGTATGAATACGATAAATCAGTCTAAACCCATAAATTCTTTATTGGGTTATGTTGCTGCCTCCACTTTTAATTTCCTAATAATGTTTGAACCTTAAAGACTAATTTATATCATAGTTTTTTGACAATACAGCAATAAAAATAATTTAAAATTCAGTTATAAGTAATTCAAAATTATAACGGAAATCTAGCTAGCAAGGAGACGAAGAAAGCTACGTGAAGCAAAAGAAGAAAAGGTCGTCGATTGCTACTAAGAACCTAACAGAAACGGTCATATTTCAGCAGATATGCCATTCCGCCGATTGCTACGTTAAGCCTCAAGCTCTCTCGTGTTGTAGAAAACAAATTTATTTCACTTTTTTTTATCAAATTTGAGAATTTATTTTTAATTTTTTAAAATTTCAAGATAATTTTAAAAAACTAAAAACAACCCGTTGACATCACTAATGCATGCATATATATAAGCAGTAATCTTTGCGTTATAAGCACTCTGAGTTTGATCAGGTTGGGGCTTAATTGATTCCAAAGAAAATATGCAACTGTCCAAATACCTAATAGATATAGATTATATACTTCACTTAGAATTCAGAACAAGGATCATGCACCTTAAATTCTGTACAAGCTTTGAGTATTCCGGCGAAACAAGGAGAAACAAAAGAGTTTATCAATCATATGAGACTCTCATACGATAATGATCTGCTAAACGCTGTACAGAATTATCAGCCAAGATGCCATCAACCATCTCATACTTATTGTAATTTGCCTTTAGTGTCTCCAACTGCTGCTTATGTAGCTTTTCTTCTCTCTTTAATTGTTGCTAAAGCGGAGAATCACAGTTCAGAAAATCATAACTATAAATTAATATCATAGAAAAGTGGATTCAGCAGAACAAATGTTGTAATAATGCATAAACTTACCTCGAGCAAAAAAGAAGCTTCAGCAGCATGTTTCCTGGTAAGACGCTTCAGCTTCCTTGCCACCTCAAAATCAGGGTCGCCTGGCTCCAACCAGCGGCAATGAATCTTTCTGCCGGGTCTCCTTGGACGATCATCAAACATCTCAATTTCAGCAGGCCGTGCTCTCACAGGCCTTGGCATTCCAGACACCATGAAAGGAAACTGACCAATCTCTGAGACAACAGCTTTGGCATGCTTGGCCTCTTTCATCTCTACCAAAGCGCAGCGAGAGACGTTCTGAGGTTCCAAGTAATTTGGAACAAATGTTACCCTCAGAACAATCCCAAACTGATTTAGAGCTGATTTCAGGACAGCTTCAGTGACCTGTGGTGAGAGGTTGTCAATATAAACTGTTCGCTTCACTTTTTCTTCAAATGCAGCATACTCCTCTTCAGCTTTAGAACCCATGTGGTAGTTTACGAATCTAATAAAAGCCAAGAACTAGAGTTAGCCAAATAAAGACAAACATAACTGATCACCTCTAGCCAATTGCACAATTCATATGCCACTATCATAACCAATAAACCAAAAGATATAGATATCAAAATCAAACAAAATTTAACATTTTCTTGTGATAAGTTTAAGGATTTTTCCAATACAGATTGTAAATAACAAATTTTGTCACGAGCTTTGTCTTATACTTATTGATTGCTTTTCCCTTCGGTCATTTTTCCAAGTCATTTCCAACAGTACAGTTCACATCTTGGACAAGAACATGACTGCAGGATATCTCACAATAATTCAGCCCTATTCTATGGTAGCAGTTCAATAAACAAATGCAGTACCACTGCTTGAAACAGTCTTAGTATTAATTTTGAAGCCCGTATTGATTTAGGAGCAGTATCCATTTTAGTGTTCTTTAGCAGTATAGCAGGGGTCTACGCCAGAGCATCAAATTAGGAAGCATAGTACATTATTGAAGGATAAGAATATGGGCAATATTTCAAGAAAGGCCAGAATTGCCTTGTACAAGACCCATCTAACTTCCCAACCCCTTATGATGAAGAGCTCTCCAGCAACACAAAGTAATTTTGAGTCAAACACCTTGCAAATCATACATCTAACTTACTCATATGGACACGTCCCCTCAATTGCCGTCCAAACATATAATTCATTGACAATGATTCGGAAATATATATATATATATATATATATATATATATATGCACAAAGATGTGCAATAAACACAGGAAAGGGATTATCTAGCTATCATCTGGAATTCCCATGTAAAAAGGCCAGATTCCAAGAGCCCGTTATGGCCTTATCAAATGATATGGGTTCCAATTTGTATACCCAACTACAGCACCTATATTCCTGTTAAACATCTATACGATATTTAATATTTAACAACTTTTCATGGATAGCTTAAATTCAATGGGTTCTCATACAGTACAAGATTGTCCACTAAAAACCCAAATCAGCAGCAACCACACCATATTATACAGCAAAGATGGAATGGGAACGAGTATAGAGACTAGAAGAGAGACAGAGAATAATAGAGTTACTCAGTTGCTTACCTGGACCGATTCCTGGAAGAAGACTTGATGAATCACTCAACAATGCACTGTGCGTAGCCAAAAGGGATATTGTTGGTAGCAGCTGGCTTCCAGAAGATTGTGCGCGACACAGAGAGCGTAAGAGAGATGAAAGAGGGGAGATAGAGATCGTTAGAAATTGAAATCCAAATTTTAGAATTCTAAGGCTCCGTTTGTTTATGGATAATAACTTGCTGGAAAATAGCTCACCATGGGAATATTTTTCAGGAAAATACATTATTTTCCAATGATTAGCATTACAAGAAAAATCATTTGGAAAATACTTTCCAGAGTTGATACAACATTAAAAAAAATATAAATTTTCACCATATAAATAATGTATTTAAACATCATATTTCACATAAATCTAAAAAATACATGAAAATTCATAAGAAAATCGAATAAAAGGTTGAGCATTTCATATAAATAAACTCTGTAATTTTCAAGATTATGATTCTAGGCAAATCCAAATCCATTACTTTTCTTATCAAAGAAAGCATGACAAAATATAAATGGTTAATATCTTCTTGTTTGACATTTGCCAAAGAACAAAACTCTCGTTGCCAGGCTTGCAACTATGCCCAAAGTATTGAAAAAATAGATTGTGATTTATGCTAGTCCCAAAATACGAAAGTATAAACAGAAATATCAACCAAAAAAAATTGAGAATTAGTCATGTAGAGACATACAGAGATTATGTTATTGGTTAATATATTTGATTATTGATATGGAAGGTCAATAAATGTTCTCTTACGTTAAGCAATTTCAGTGGAAGAATAGATGAAATGAAATCATAGATGCAAAATCAGAAAGGAACAACAAAGGAGCGTGCAGCCATTGACAAAGCAACCAAAGTACACAGGCAAATTACTTATTCAAAGCGAGTGTAAGTTCCAGGTCATGGCCAAAAAAGGCATTACAAAGGCAAAATGGCAAGCCTTTCGCATCATTTTAATTCTTGCTGGTTAACAGCCACCCCGACCACAACCAACGCTAGTAGACATGTCGGTAGGAGGAAAAACTTGCATTGGGTCATTTACTCCGAGCATCAACAACGCACACCAGCCAAAAAAAAAAAAAACAGAACATAAATTTGCATAAAATAAGAGGAAACGAACAAAATGATTGAAGAACTTAACCATACGCTAAGAAGAATGGCAAGTAAAGATCGATAATGGAATTCTATATGAAACAACAATACTCTATATAACAATCAACAAATGGAAATTACCCTAACCTTAAAGATTGCAAAATCTTGGAACAAATGAAAAATGCTTCGCCGATGAATGATAATGGTCGGAACTTGGAGTGTGGTGGAGAAGATAATGGTCGCAACTTGGAGTGTGGTGGTGGCGGTCGTGGATGGTCCCCCAACGATGAACCGTGGGGGCTTGCCTGCGTTAGAGAGACACGTATTTGATAGTCTCTGGTTTAGAGAAAAACAAGTGAGGGAAACTGTTTTATGAACGGTAAAGCAGCCTGTTTTATGAGATTGGGCTTCACTAAGAATTTGGGCCGAAGTCCATTAATTGTTAAACTAAGTCTGCAAATAACCCAATATCCTTGCCGTTGGCATTTTCATATTATGTAGTTGATGATTAGATAATAAATTAGAACTGTATATATCCCTCGATGCCAGAATATAAATAGATTTTTAGGAGTAAATAAGTAATTAATCCTCTCAAATTATAACAAAATTAAGAGTAATTTGAGTAAATTATCTTTTATCTCAAAATTAATAATAATTATTGTATCTAATGTAAGTAAGGATAATATTGTAAAAATATTTTTTTTACTCTTTAAATATACTCAAAACGACTTATATTTTAAGAAAAAATATATCCCAAAATAAAAATTTATATTTCATGAAGGAAGGAGTCATTTTTAATGTCATAATCGAAAACAAAAGATCGGACTGACACTAAAGTGCAGGTAAGCTTAAAGTCATCGAGGTTGTAGTAAGTCTAACTCACGTGAATCAATTTCTTTAAATCGACTCAATAAACAATAAGCTCTTATTATGACATTAGTAAGTCATACTATCAATTTATATTTTTAGCCTAACTTCAATATTTTAAATAATTCATAGTCGAACCTGTATTTTATGTACAATTCACATCATTCATAATAAGAACAAATTCATCCATTTGTACTTTTAGAGAGAAAATTAGAAAATTCATATTTTTTTTTAATAGCACACTAACAATTTTACATAATAAAATGTAACACAAAATATCATAACTGCAGAGCTTAATAAATGTATGTGATTACTATTATACACAATACTGTATATTTGAATATTATCAAAAGCCATAAATTAGTATTATAATTATGCAGAGAGAGATACAAAACTTATCTGGATTAAGAACATGTCTATCTCTTGGGAAAAATTAAAGAAAAAGAATGAGTTTTATAACTTTGTGAATAATAATAAGTTATGCATAATCCAAATAATTACGCAAAATGCTTTTCAATTTCATATAATAAACACACGATTAGTCAAGCATGTGTCAAGGCATTAGCATCTACAAACAATATTACCTTCATATATTCATATCAAGTGAAAAAAGTTAGTGACATTACCGAGACTCCCAACAAATCGTCCTCACACATGGTCTATAATCTCATACATGTACACTAAGGAGTCGATCTCCCATTCATGACTTTCGATACCAATGAAAGACCACATTGTGACTCTTCATATCATTTATATATGGATGTACAAGAAGGCACCGATGCCTATATAGTGGCGACGATATTTAATACTGCTCTATAATTTTATGGTGATTCACTTCATTTCAATTTTATATGGAAACGAGACATAGATAGATGACTTTCCTCAAATAAGAAATTAAAAAATGAATTTAGTGTACATTTGCTTAGATATTTAATTACTATAATTAATCTAAATTTCATCGAAATTTCTAGCAGCATTTTTTCTAAAATAGGGCTTTTCACATGTTCAAATATTAGCAATATAATATACTTATCAATTATTATTTGAACAACTCATCCGTCGGACAATCAACAATTCAAATATCTAATCACCATTAATAATAATTTTATATTTAACTCTTAACTTATAAATTAAAATAAATCTTCAATTTGATTTCAGTACACCCTCATATATCATTATAGTTTAGCTATTAAAATTAATACTTCTATTAAATTACCAATAAATAAACATATCTTTCAAATAACCTAATTCGCGATTATCTTAGTTCCTATAATATAGTTCTAATCCCAAAATAATTGATATTTATCCAGCAATAATTTTTTTTATTTAAATTATTTTTTGTCTCCAAAATAATTCTTATAGTAAATTCATAATTTAAATGTTATTATTATCTTTCAGTATTAGTTGAGATTATAAATATATTTTATCATAAACAAGGTTCAAATTTTTTTTAATAAAATAAGGTTTAATTTAGATAAAATAAATTACAAGAATTATAATTAAAAATATGGGAGAATTACTGTTTCATTCCTATATTATGGTCAAACGTGCTTTGGTCAGTCCCTTTTTTTTTTCAAAATTCATGATTACATCCCTAACTTTTGTTTATGTTCAACACTACAGTCCTTCGGTCTAAATTTTGATAATTCACCGTTAATTTTTGGTTAAAAGACTAAAATACCTTCTATTTTTATGGTAAATTACATAAATGCCCTCTTTATACTTCTCTGCAACTCCTTTTCTTTCGCCTGTGTTTGTCCCCATGCAAAACCTAATTTCATCTCTCATTCGTTTTCTCTCTTTACTCTCGTCTCTCGTCTCTCATCTCTCATCTCTCATCTCTCATCTCTCATCTCTCTGACCTTTGCGATTTTGCATCCAAAACAACTGTCATGTCGTCTCTATTTCTCTATTTCTCTCGCAGTTATAAAGTCACAAAGCCTTAATCAGATCTTGCTTCATCGATAATTATAGGTTTGATCACTGTGGCTTGTTTTTGAGTTTGATTATGGGAAATTTTTCTTTGCTTCTTCAGTTAAAATTTTAATTTCGGATCTATTTTAATTTTGATTCTCAATTTGTCAAATTTGTATATATAGATGAAAAGATAAAGCTTTGTCCATTGTAGAATAAAAAGCTTCAATTAGAAAAATAGAAAACTTTCAGATTAACTTCTAAGATAAAAAAGGTATTTGATAAAGTTTTAATATCTAAAAAATAATAAAAAGCTCTGGTGATGTGAAAATTCATAAAAGTGAGAGTGCAAGCAAAATAGAGCGAGAAATGTGTATTGGTTTCTTTGCTTGGACTGTGAGATCGAGTGATTGAATGGAAGTGAGCCGAGGTCAGGTCAATTTTGTCATTTAAAAGATTTCTCTCACATTTGACATAGCTTTTGTTCTGTTGACTCACGGTAAATTACAGTAAAAATGGATGGCAATGGAAGGACTATAGTGTTTGACAGGGACAAAGATTGAGGACATAATAATATATTTGGAAAAAGGAAGGGGCTGATTAATGAATTTGATCATAATTGAGGGATGTGACAGTAATTTTTTCCTAAGTAATTATTTATATTGACCAACCGGTGGCCAGAATTTTGTCAAAGACGGTATTTGAACGCAAATTCTTTTTATTCTGTGTCTTTGGGTTTTAAGAGAAAGTACACAGCAGCCAATTAGATGACGCTTGTTGCCTCCGTCAATTTCTATGCATTTTCCCTGAGCACTACCTTCAAATGTCTTTCAGGCTTAATTTTCTGGTCATTTTACGGAATTGGTGAAAAAATGGGTCATAATTCAAAGAAGAAGAAAAAGGGTGGAAGGAGTAAAGGGAGGACGCCATTGAAGGATCATACTTCCAGTTCTGGTGATTATAATGAGCTACTTGCAGAAGAGATCACTGCCTTGTAAGTGGTTCTGGTTTTGAGTGGTTATGTTATTTTGGTGTACCTCTATATTTTGGATCCCATTTTGAATTAGAATAGAAGCTCTCTTGTTTGAGTAGAAGAGTGGGACTTCAAGCCAGTGATTCTTGTATTGAACTGGGCACAGAAATTGGATTCTTGATTTGGTTTCTAATGAGAGACGTAACATATTTGACTGATAATTTCCCTGACTCTGAGTAATTTGTAAATTGGTTTAGAATAACACTGAAAGAGCTTTAAGTTTGAAATAGTGTCGGATAGTTTGATGTTATTGATATTTTTACTTACAAGACTATTTTGAGGAAAAATCCCAAATTCGGAGTATCAAATTCTAACTAACTTTGGATGGGAAGAAAAGCTTTAAATTTTGAGATTTGGTCAAATTTTGGGATCGAGACATTTTGATGCTGAGTTTTGAGCTTCAAGGTCACGGTTATGATATGACCCTGGAAAATCACAACTAAGTATCTTTATTTTAAGCGTTATATTTACTTGATTGATAGTGTTATTGCACGAGGGGATGGTTGACAATGTCCGTTGCTGAGTTTGTGGGGAATGGGGAGATAGAAACAGTAGAGCATTTGATGTGATTGAAGCATCCATCTGCTGTAACTGGTACAATAACAAAAGTGTTTGCTAAAATAGAATGTTCCGCTTCCAGGCAGCAAACCCAGCCTGTATCAAGTTGCCATTTGCTACTTGCCAGTTGATAAATATAGAAATATTTTACGATATATTATGTTTATATAGTAATGTACATTGTAGAGCATGGTTAACATATATTTTTATGTAGCTGGCTAGTTTTTGTGCAGGATGCTCCTGTGTTTCTTCTTAGGTTTTCTATTTCAGCATCTTTCAATTCCAGATATGGAGAGAAAACATACTCGGACGTTATATCTCATGGTCAACCATGGTGTGCACGATATGAATATGATAAAGGGAATATGATCGTGGAAACCTGATTTTGGGTAACCTAACTTGGGTTCTCTACTACCCACACACACTTGAACACACTCAAATTGAGGCTTCTCAGGATGTGAACTTAACCTGGGATAATTTTGTCCAGTAAATTTGTTTCTTATTTGTAAATTTGTCCTCATCTGCTTGTATGACTTTATGGCTTTAGAATCTTGTGAGATGGTATCTGCCTTTGCATTATGAATTAAATGGAGGCTCCTGTTTTCATTATGGCATTTTTATATTCTATTATATTTTCATGCTTTTTTAGATGTGCGATATTTCAAGAGGACTGCAAGATCGTTTCAGAATCACCTCCTCAAATCATTATCAAGCTCAGGTTCCTGTTATCTTGATCTTATTTTCAAAGTTGAAAATAAGATTTGATCTCTCCTTAAATATATTCTGTTTTGTTGAGTTTGAGCAGGCCTTACTCAAAGGATATGGGCTATGAGGATCTAGATGTTTCAGCTCTGCTTTCAGTCAGGTTGGCATATCTGCAGTTTCCCTTGTTTCCAATTTAGGCTACTGAATATCCCTTGTCATGTATCTTTTCTATTTCTTGTCCATCAGGTGCTTACCAGGATATCCTTACAAGTGCCCAAAGTTGCAGATTACTCCAGAGAAGGGCTTGACAAAAACTGATGTAGATAATCTTATTTCCCTCCTTCATGACCAGGTACATTCTAGCGGTCCTTTCTGTTGCATCCATTTTTCCACAGCTGACAGCTATTCAGAGTTCTTTCAATAGTCCTGGAACTAAAAGTTGAAATTCAAATTCAATATGCATCTGTCCTAAGTTTTGTGTGCCCAGGCACCACCTAACACTTAATTTTACTGTTATTAGTAAAGATAATTATGTTTTTACTTCCAAAATCACTTGGTTTGCTTTTGTTGTAAATTTCATTTTTAGGCAAATTCCAATGCCCGGGAAGGACGAGTCATGATTTTCAATCTGGTTGAGGCTGCTCAAGAGTTCTTGTCTGAAATAGTTCCTATCGGTCCAGCACCTGAATCTGTGAGTTCTACCATATAATCACTTTTTACTTATAATTTTATAAATGTGCTCTTTTAATTCTTTATTAAGTCATTAATTTATTTTTATAATATCTTTTTATGAGCTATTCATTTCAGTTTTTTTTCTTTGGGAGGTTTGAGTTTGTTCTTGTGTCTGGATTGCTAATTGATTTAGTATCTACTTCAGTTCTGTCATTTGACTTATTACTGTTCCTTGTTATTGATCATCTATTCTTTGATTCTCTTTTCTCATTTTTATGTGGTTTTGACGGATTGTTTAACTAATGTATGGAAATGATTTATACTATTTATAATTTTGAGATAAAATGGATGGGGAATATTTTCACGCTTCTATAATAAGTTTGTAACCCCATTCAATCTCTTAAATTATGCCATTTCTTTGTGCAATCTTTTACAGATTACCTTTTCTTTGTGTGCAAGTACTTTTTCACATGATCTTTGGCTTATTTTTTCCCAGAATGTCCTATGCTTTCCTCAATCTGAACTCTCTGTACCTCTGAGTCCTACTCTGCGAACCCTTACCATGAAATAAACCCTGTTTTACATATTGCCATTTCTTTATGCAAACTCTTACTTACTGCCTTTTCTTTGTAAGTCCTATAATCTATTTCACATGATAATGGCTTATATTTTCCCTTCGTGTCCTGTGCTTTCCTAATCTGAACTCTTTGTACCTCTGTCCTACTCTGCAACTCCTTACCATGAAATGATAGCATTATTTAGTACAGAAATATGTGACATCAAAATTGAGAATGAATATTAATTAGTTAATTTTGCTTGCATAAGATGGTAAATAAAAACATTAATATATTTTTTACACAAGTTCCACAAATTTCTAATGTATCCATAGTTTTTCCTGGCTAGATCACCAAAACACTTGATCTTCCTTATGGTAAAACTTCTTAATAGAATGGCATATAGCAACTTGCCATTAATCTTATGGCTGCATATCCATATCAGCTGAAATATGCTATCTTTCGTATCTACTAATAAAAAAGTAAAAGGGTCGGGCTAAGGTATTACTGCAGTTCCTATAAAAATCATGTTTTCTCCCTGTGTTTTTGTTCAGTGGTGTTTTAATTTATTTATTTCATCTGGTAGATTTTGTGCTCAACTCGGGATAGCAGCAGTGAATTGTTTCAGGCAACTGCAGTTACAAGTAACAAGAATTGCTCTTCCATTGAACCATATGTTTATGGTTTCATAGACCTTTTCAGTGGCTCTGGGGAATCATGGCACTGGGGTCTTGCAGTGGATGACAACAGGGGAGGAAATACTTCAGTAAAATCCCATCCGTTGGATGGTTCGAAAGTTGGATATGGGGTACAGGAAAAGAAACTTGACAAAGTCACAAAGCCATTGACAGTGCAAGATACAAAGCCAAGTCCAGTATTTCAACCTGTTGAAGAAGATAGTGAAGATGACAGTAAGAGCATTGCGACTGACTTTAGCACATCTCTGACAGAGGAATCAGAAAAATCTCTGATGGAGGAATCAGAAGAGAATGAAATGGAAGGCAAGGAGGTGGGTAATACTTGGCACTATTTGTTTTTACTTTGATGCGTGTTTAAATTTGTAAGACTAGTTGCAGCTAGTATCCTCATTATTTCCATTTAAAGTTAATCCTCCTATTGTCATGATGCTTTTTGGCTTGCTACCAATCTCGTGACAAACATTCTGTAATAACTTACAGAATGAAGAAGAGTCATAGGCTAGTTGGAGCAAAAAGAAAGGAGAAATAAGCAAACACTTGTATGAAGGTTGTCAAACTCAAATAATAGTACGCATCTGTATCAATTGTGGAACTTGTTATCATCCTAATGAATTAAGATTTCATGTTAAGAAACTAGCTAACAAACAAAAGATGAGCTTAAATCCAATAAAATATGACTCTAGATTCAAGTTAAATTATCAATATATCCCAAAATTATACACAAACTTTGGAAATTGAAGACCTGCTTCTGTACAAAATAAATGACATCTTTTAGGTTCTTCCTTCCATAAACACTTAAGTAGGCATTATTGCTTGATTTTTGTGCTGCAGTATGAGGAAAAAATAAAACAATATATTTATTTTGATCAAGCTCCATGTTTAACACAAGCAGCAGTGGACCAATTATTGAATTACAAAATGTGTTGTTAGTATTTCTTTGCTAAAATTCTGTACCAAATACGATACTTATGCTTATCTGAAGATGGCAAGCTTTTTTCCCTGCTGTTTTTTTTATGTTTTGAAGTAATATTAAAGTTTTAAGATAATCAGACCAAAATTTAAATGGATACTTGCTTTATCTGAGATAGGCTAGTTAATAGTTCTATTTCGTATTTTAGTGTGGTCCAAATGCTGTCCAGGAAAGCTTAAGACTTAAGACCCATGCCTTTAACATTACAAGATTGTGAGTAAAAAAAATTATGAAAGAGACCTTGCTTGATAGATGATGATGGAAGTGGTTCCAATCAAAAAGCAATTAGAAACTAAATAAGACTGAGAAGGAAGTACTGGTTATTTTCTTAATTGCTGGGATATTTACTAAGTTCTGCATCAATTAGTCCTGACTTCTTATTGGTCATTATTGGGTCAAAATCAGAAAGACTTAAACAGTTGACAATTGTCGGTCAAAAGAAAGTGCTGGGGACAATCTTAAAAATCCTAAGCTTCAAAACATGAAGCTTTTGATGTTTTGAAGCTATTGATAATGTGAATATGAAGAGCAATGAGGCTCTTATAAATTCGATATAAATTAGTGAATTGTGTTATTTCAGTAAGTCTAAAAGAATCACATTTGTTATGATCAAATTAAATGCATAGCAAAGCATGCTCTACTTAATGATGAGAGCTAACTTAAAATTTTGAAGGAATTTTTGCCATCTTTGTTTGTCTCATTCAGAGTCATGTTGAAGTTGCAATGATCAAATTCCTCTTCCTTGCAATTTTTGTTAATGCAATGATACTGCATGCTTTGACAGGATATTTTTATTGAGGAGCATGGAGCAGAAGATGATGATGTAAATTTTGTAAGCAAGCCTTGGGAGTTGCTTTCTTCAGCATCCTTAGGTCATGATCAAGCTACACAAACCATTGAAAAAGATCTGATAATGGTATTTTTCATATTTTCTCTAATTGTTTCTTACTTTTAGAACTTAGACCAATTTATGAACTAGTTGCTGCTTCTTCAGGTTCACATTCTTCGCCTTGCTTGTGCTTCAAAGGGAGAATTGGCTAATACTTTACCCCAAATAACAACAGAGCTGTGCAGATTAGGCGTATGTTGTGCTTCTTTTGGAGATAAAGAAATTAAGTCTTCCTTTATTTCGCTAAACTTTCAACTTACAATGCTTTTCTAATTTATTTGGTTCAGGTATTGTCAGATTGGGCAGTAGATTTAGCTTCTAAACCATCTTCTATCTTTAGCAAGACCTTTGATCATGTTTTCCATCAACATGTGGTTTGTCCTATGTTCTCTTTATCCATTTCTTTGGTTGCAAAAATCTCACTTATGATTCACTTCACATTGCTGTCTGTTGTATTAATTCTCTAGGTTTCCTCCAGAGTATCTCAATTCTGGAAACCTACTTCTGATGTAGGGTCGCCTAATGCATCTCTCCCAAACTCTCGATATCTGAATGACTTTGAAGAGCTACAACCACTAGGTATTATGTTGCTTACCTTATATCATGCATCCAGAAGTCTTCAAATGTCTATTTGCTGTTGTTAGTTCATTGTCGGTATGCATTCACATATGTATGGGTGTGTAATGGTATGCATGATCATACATATAGACAGTTACTATAATGTTGCTAACTTTTGATGGAGGCTACTACTTGTCTGAAAATGTAAATAACCTTTGTACTGAATGATTCCCTATTAAATTGAATGTTCGGGTCAAATGATAGAATCTTCAGTAACCCTTTTAATATTGCATGTGTTTTGGTGAAACTGTGGTCTCTATGTTTTTTTATCAGCTGTATGCTTCATTTCCTTGGAATGATAAGCTCTTCTTGGTGTTTATGCTTTACTTAGTGTTAGCTTCCCAAATTGTAACAGGTCATGGTGGTTATGGTCATGTTGTATTGTGCAAAAATAAGCTGGATGGAAGACAATATGCGGTAAAGAAAATTCGCCTCAAGGACAAAAGCTTGCCGGTTAATGACCGAATTTTGAGGTAAACATATTATATAGTATGGGAAATGCAGTGGAATTTGTAACCTCAGAATGCTACCTAACCTTGAATCACCATTTGGTTTTATATGCTGATCTTTTATGATTTGAATTTGCAGTGCATTTTTTCTTTTTCTCTTTTCTGTTTGATGTTATGTAAGATTTATTTATGTGTCAACCATGGCGAGGTGCTTAGAGAAGTAGCCACACTTTCACGTTTGCAGCATCAGCACGTTGTGCGCTACTATCAGGTATGAGTTTTCTCCTGTATATACTGTTGATTGTTAGCTAGCCAAGAATCATAATTTTTTGTTTTCCTTTGTAAGAGCAGTCTGTTAAGTTATCGGTATGTATAGAGTATGAACAAGATGCATGGATGCTTATAGAATCATAACAATGCATTCAGCAAATTGTTGTCGTTGATTTATAAGTAATATCAAACTTGCTGTGCTTCTCGCATTTTCTTTATTAAAAAGGAGGCAATTTTCAACTGAGAGTCCTTAGTTTTTTTTTTCCTGCTTGGACATAGAAATGAAAGCTCTGTGTTCTTTCTTAGGATAATGAACGCTCTCTGTTGATCTTGGATTGGTAATAGAATACTTTTGGGGCCACTTTGATGGTTGTGATATTCGTTAAATTTTCCAGGCATGGTTTGAAACAGGCATTGCTGGTTCTTTTGGAGACGCCACTTGGGGTTCTAATACTGTCGCGAGCTCCACATTCAGCCATAGAGTTGCAAGCTCAGCTGAGGTTGGGCAAGACAATAAGCTTGAATCAACATATCTTTATATTCAAATGGAGTATTGTCCAAGGTAAAAAATATTTACTTCCCTTTAATCCTTTTTTCCCACATTAAAAGTTCTTTGCTAAATCTTCTATTTTCCTTTTTTTAGTGGATCATTTTCTATGGAGACAATAGAAACTTGAACTGTGACAATTACAACCTTTGTTCTTTTTTAACTTAATTATTTGGACAATTGATACAAATTTCCTACTTAATGGCATACCATTTTTTACTTTATCAATTAAAACAAAATTGGAGATAGGTCTTTTATTTGATTTAGCAAGAATCACAGAAAGGACATGTCCAGTTTTTGTTTCTTTTCTTGTTCAGTCTTGTTATTTCCTACTTTAGCATTTTGAACTGTTACAAGAAATTAATTTCTCTCTCTCTCTCTCTCTCTCTCTTTCAGTTTTAAAAAAATATTTCTTTATTTCCAGAATCACTAGGGAATTCTACTGTCTTATTACTCCTTCACTTCAAGTCTACAAATCAACATTGATGTTATGCATTTTCGTTTTCAATTTGCTATTGAAGATGTCTTGCTAACCTTACTTTTCTTTTTCCTTTCTCATTGCTCCAAGAACTCTTCGCCAAGTTTTTCAATCATATAACCATTTTGACAAAGAACTAGCATGGCATCTGTTTCGACAAATTGTTGAAGGCTTGGCACACATACATGGACAAGGAATCATACATCGGGACTTAACCCCTAACAATATCTTTTTTGATGCGCGCAATGATATTAAAATTGGTGATTTTGGGCTTGGTAAGATCTTATTATTTTAATTTAGAATAAAGTTCTCCCCTCTTAAACGTGTTTATGAAAGATGTGTTCTTTATTTAGCTTTATCAGTTGCAAGTGCGAGTCTTTTTCTTGATCAATATGATGTCTCACAGAATGATAATGAGATAAATAAAAGAAAATTGGATTAAACTAATCTCATTGGTACATACAATACATATGCAGCAAAATGAATTTGTTAACCCGGATTTCAAAAAAGATTGAAATGCCCTAATCAGATGGATTGCTTGCTACACAAGATTGAATAAAACGTTGTTATGATTTTGAAATTATAGTACTTTTTGTGTGCAATGTAGATTTTATCTGATATGTTTTCTGCTAATGAATGTTACACAACATCCAAAAATCAAAAAGAAGCAAAGAAGATGAGGAGAGAGAGAGAGAGAGAGAGAGAGAGAGAGAGAGGTTGCAGGGTTGTAACTGAGAGTCTGACTCTTTTTTTTAACTCCCTTTTCTAACCTTGATGTGGTTTTCTTTTCTTTTAGAGATTCTAATGACTGGTGGACTTTCTTTAATGTTTTATTTCATTTGTTTTTACTGGCTCATTTGTTAAAAGGGGCTGTGATCCAAGCATGGTTCTGCTAAATAATTTAAAAATAAGCTTCTTAAATTGTTGTTTAGATATCATATTGCAATACTAAAAAAATAGCTATCTTAAGATAATCTCTTAGAATGTCAAAAATGACTGTAATTATTCAGAATAAATGGTTATTTCTGGTGTTGAGAATATTGATATATTCTGTAGTTAGTTAAATTGTTGTTCTGCTATGAATTTGAGTAACTTTTCTTACTTAAAAAAAAAAAAATTAAAGGTGTTGCTAACGTGATATTCTTATACTGTTTGGCTAATATGGTCTGATTTTTGTGATGTTGTAAGGGAAAAAACTAACATTTTAGAGATAGCTTACACAAATGATAGACATAAACACCAAAGCAAAACGAAAAGGGAAAAAAACAATAATTTACATGGTTCGGTCTCTCAATAGACCTATGTCCATGACCCCCTTTTGGGATAATTCATTATTTTCTCAATTAAATTAGTTACAATTTTTGGGTACATAAAATTATAAATCCTCTCACAAATGTAATCTCTTTGGATGGAATAAAAACCCTGTCATTCAAATACCTTAAATAACTTAATTTACACCCTCTCTTTAGTAAATCAAAGGTAATGGGTCCTTCCTTGTCTAGTTAATTGTTGGCAACTTTGTATTACAAGACCAGATGAGGAAATGTTACTGCATTTCATGCATATTGCTGGATTGAATCTATATTATGGAAGCCCATCAAATATGACTTGAAACTCTGATAATTTATTTTTCTTGTTTCAGCCAAGTTCTTGAAGTTGGAGCAGCTGGATCATGATACAACCTTACCTCCAGATACAAATGGAGTTTCAATTGATGGAACTGGTCAAGTTGGAACCTATTTTTATACTGCACCTGAAATTGAGCAAGGTTGGCCAAAGATTGATGAAAAGGTTATTTTTTTGGATAATACTTCCTTTTCTTTGGTGAATATGCCTTGGGCTCCAGCCCTGCAGTCATGTAATCTAATTCACCTTTTCTGAGAATACATGTAACCATTGTTTTCAGGCTGACATGTACAGCTTAGGGGTTGTGTTTTTTGAGTTTTGGCACCCTTTTGGGACAGCCATGGAGAGACATATTATTCTGTCTGATTTGAAACAGAAAGGACAGCTTCCTTCCTCATGGGTTACTCAATTTCCAGAGCAAGCATCCTTGTTGCAACGCTTGATGTCTCCAAGTCCATCTGATCGTCCATCTGCTACAGATCTTCTAAAGCATGCATTTCCCCCAAGAATGGAGTCTGAGTTGTTAGACAGTGAGCAATATTAAGATCTACTTGTTGTATTCAGTATTCTTTTACTTAATTTGTATGTGCTCCAAGTTAGATTACCTGCACAGTATTTTCAGTTTTGCTGTAACTAGGCTACTGAGTCTCATCAAATGGATGAATGGAAAGGGTTTCTTTCCCCTTAACTTTTTTTGTTTCTTTCTGTCATCTGAGTATTCTATTCTTGTCTTTTCTTCCTATTAAGAATCACATATTGACTAAATATCACATCCACAAAGCTAGCTAGCTAGCTAATTGGTTAGTATTAACCTTTTAGCATTGCTTAGCCCATACCCGAATAAGCCCACACCGCTCATTTTGACCTCATGGATTCTAACATCTTACCCAATTCCCCTCTACCCTTTCAATTTCTAGTACTTCCATTTTTCTACCTTCTATTTTTTCTCCAACAACCCATCTTCCTTATGGGTTTTGAAGCAACTATTCTATGAGCAGAAAGCAACTGAGTTTTTCTCCTCTCTCAATTTAACCATGGCACCACTGTTCAAGTCACTTAACTTCCTCTATTTCTTTTTCTCCCCTCCTGTTTCTCTTTCCTCTTGATCTATTCTTATTTGAACAACAAAGTTTGCATATTGACATAGGTAGAAAGCAAATTCTTCACTGAGTCTTGAGCTAATGTTACACGACACCTAAGTTGACTACAGTGCTGAATTCAATATTGTTGTACAAGTAGTTGGGGGAATTGATTATAATTATTTTTTTTTTCCTAAATTCCTATGTGAATCCAAAGACCAATGACCATGGTGTCTCAGGGATAGAAATTGTTGATATATTGTGTTTTACTGCATTTTGGCCTGTACTATTGATAGATCTAGACATTTAGAGGACCCAGTTTTAGATCTATACAAACAAATCTTAGCATTGGCTAATTATTTTAGTTTCTAATAATGTTTTGGAAAAACAGCTTTTGTTACTGATCCTTTTGACTTGGTATGAGAAATTATGAATACTGAGATGGACATGTACCTCATGTTACTTTATCTTACGTGCAACTAAATTAGTTTCATATTGTTACACATGCAGCTAACAATTTCCATGCTGTCAATTTTCCCATATTTTGATATTTTTGCCTGAGGGTTTCTTGTCTCCTATTTGCAGACATTCTAAGAACAATGCAAACTTCCGAAGATAGAAGTGTGTATGATAAAGTTGTGAATTCTATCTTTGATGAAGAAATGTTGGGCATGAAAAGCCAGCATCAGAATGCTAGCCAATTGAGGATGGGTGCAGATGATACTTCTTCCATTCAATATGCAGATTTAGACACTGAGCTACGTGATTATGTTATTGAGGCCACAAGGGAATTGTTCAAACAACATTGTGCAAAGCATTTGGAAATAATACCTATGCGCTTATTGGATGATTGTCCACAGTTTTCTAGGTTGGTCTATTAACAATTTCTTTTGTTAAGTTTACTGGCTTGCGCCAAGCTGTCTGAGAAATTTTGTTTTGCATGAGAAGAAACACGGTCAAACTTTTGACTCATGGAGGCGATTTACTTGAACTTTGTCATGAGCTGCGGCTGCCTTTTATTAGCTGGGTTATTGCAAACCAGGTATTGGATATAGAACCATCTTTCTATTTTTATCAACTAATCTCTTCAATCTCCTACAAGTCAGATCACTGTGGACCTGTATGATTTTCATGCTTAAGATGGTGGAAAGGTTTAATTTCATGGAAAGATTTAATTTCAATTCTCTTTAAGAGTGATCTTCTTGTAATTGTCAATGATGATATGATGGATCTTATTAGTGGTAACCTTGGTTAAGGACACCAAAACATGCATACAATGGACACCAATGTCTCTAATAAAATCTTGGACACAATTTTAATATGAAGTTATGTTCAATGGCTTTTCATGCGCTGCATGTAAATTTTTATTTGCAAGATCAAGTCCTTGACTTTTAAATGGTTTGGCATCTTAACCTAACTGCTTTTTTATCATCACTATTTTTGTTCTCTATGTTAATTGCAGTTTTTATAAAGTTGATTTCAGTAACAGAGCCATTCTTATTTTTTATTCCTTGTAGAAATCTTCATTCAAACGGTATGAAATATCATCTGTTTATAGGAGATCGATCGGTCATTCACCACCAAATCGCTATCTACAGGTAAAGATCACATAAACTGATCTAGTGGTCCATTCATCTGATTCTTAATTGGAAAATATGGCATTCATAACAAAATTATTTTGGTCAGTAGTAATCTTGTTTTTGACGATTGATGCCTTTATTTATGCAATAGGGTGACTTTGACATTATCGGAGGTGCATCAGCACTGATGGAAGCAGAGGTTATCAAGGTCTTTGTTGTGATCTCTCCATTACATCTCTTTATTTTCTATGAACTAAGATGTTTTAGTAAATATTCAACTTGGTTTTAGAAAGTGACAGCAAAATTTTCTTAATAAAGCAGCCAGGAGAGCATATGTAGACCTTGAAGGAAACATTTGTAGCCTAAAATCGTAAACTAAAATTCAATTACAAGAAATTTACTTAAGAAAATACTTTGGAGCATAAAAATAGTCTGCAAAGTTAATTGTGATAGCCATACGAAATTGTGAATGATAGATGAAACAAAAGAGACATTGAAGACACTCAAAAACTTGCTTTTATAGTTTTTGCTTAGCAAATGTGGTTGGACTTCATCTGGGATGCACAAATATGTCAAACAGAAGAGATTTCAAGACCAAAACTCAAAATTAGTCTGCAAAAGTGATTAGTTATTACTACGGGAGAGAAAGAGAGAGAGAGAGAGAGAGAGAGAGAGAGGTTGTGTTTCACTTTTCTCATTTTTGGAAACATGTTCTGTGGTTTCCTGCAATACATTTATATACTTTTCCAATTCTTGTAAATTTCCCAATGATGATGCTCTAAAATATAACCAGATTTCTGGAATATATTTTCTCATGATTATATCTGAAGTACATAAGGTGCTTAATGTGTTTAGTATGTCATCCATGGAAGTGAGCTGAGAGAGAAACTCTTCCTTTGTTCAATCAGTTGACTTGGCTGTGCAAAGAGAAATGGGAAGTTGGGCTACCGCAAGGCTTGAGTATATGTCTGGTTAATTTTCTGGAAATTGAATTTATTTTCCCCTTTAGAGTGAAAGGTTTGGAAAAATTGCAATTTAACATGGTTAGCAATAATCGTTTAGGCCTTGAGATTAGTCTAATGTGGCAGCAGAATTTGATTCGCAAATTGTTTTTAACTGTAAATAGTTGGTTCATTTATGATCTATCCTTCTATGACTATCGTCTGCCTTTGGTGAAACTGTTGGAATGCATTATTACGGAATTAATATTTTTTTGCATCATTTTTCAGGTTATGATGGACATAGTAACTCGCTTCTTTGTCTCAGATTATTGTGATATTCATCTAAATCATGGGAACCTACTAGATGCTATTTGGTCTTGGGTAGGAATCAAGCCAGAGCATAGACGGAAAGTAGCAGAGGTCTGCGGTTGGAATATTTATGAGATGCATTATTAGCATATAAAGTATGAACTCACAGATGTTCTTTTCTCAATGAAGCTTCTTTCTTTGATGGGCTCCTTGCGTCCTCAATCCTCCGAGCAGAAGTTGAAATGGGGAGTAATAAGGCGTCAGCTTTTGCAGGTTTTAGCGATATTGTACAACAACTTACAACTTTACAGTTTTCTGTATCAGTTATTAAATTTGGCACGAAAATTCATCTCTATGGTCTTTGTGGGTGTTTCATGAAAATTGAATTATCACTTATTATTTTTGTTATCTATCTGTTCTCCACACAGTAAAGTTAATCCAGAATAGTCTTGTTCATTTAAGACAAGTTTCATTTCATATGTCATTATGCTCCATTATGTGGTTCCTAGGTTCATTTCAGGCCCAGGCTCAATAACCCATACACTTGTGTTTTATACCATCTTGTGCATTGATATGAACTTTGGGAGAAACTTACCCCCAAAGCTAGCTCATGAAATTGGGGAGCTCACAGCTTATATAAATCACACTTTGAAATCCCATACTTTCAATGTGGGATTTAAGTTCCATACCTTGTCTTGCAACTAGGATAATAACATGCATACTTTCATGTGTCAGCTAGTGTGCCATTTTTTTTCTCTTGTTAGTTTCTAATATTTTCAGGGGCTTTTTATTATGCTACAATTATTTTTGTTGTTTGTCTTGTATGGATGGCATGATTTACTTTTTTTTCCCTTTAATATGCAGCGGATCATGTACCTAGTACTATCGTGTAATTTCATAGATGTAGGCTACTCTCCTTCTGTGATTAGTGAAGTTTGATTATGATCCAATTCACCGGGTTTTATTATTTCAAATCTTGCTTTGCTTGTGACATATACATTACAGTCATGCATATAGCTTTCATATTCTGTTTCTTGCCTTAAAAGGTTGATTTTGCATAAAGTTGTCTCATGGATGAAATATCTATCATTTATAACTTTATATTCCATATTATGGCATTCATATGGATTTATCTGTTTTCTCAAATTTTCTTTTTCAGGAACTAAATTTAGCTGAAGTTGTTGTGAATAAGTTGCAGACTGTTGGTTTGAGGTTCTGTGGAGCTGCAGACCAGGCCCTTCCTCGATTAAGGGGAGCCCTTCCAGCTGGTACAGATTTCATTGCTTATGCTTCTAATGGGTGTATTTTTTTTTCCCCTTATACTTTGTTTTGGCATGATTGCAGATAAACCTACCCGGAAGGCCCTTGATGAGTTGTCAGACCTCTTTATCTATTTGAAAGTTTGGAAGATAGAAAACCATGTTTATATAAATCCGCTAATGCCACCGACTGAGAACTATCATAGAGATTTATTTTTTCAGGTAATCGCAATATATTATATCTATATGCTGCAAATTCCAAACCAAATGTTTATCTATATTAGTGAAAAATTTCTTTTCTAAATTGTAAAAGCTGGATAGCGTACCTAAATTTCTTCTCATGTTCGATTTATTCTCTACCTGATAAACAGATTCATAAAGTTTTTTTTTAATGATTTTTCTTTAACCACTTTGTTATTGTCTTGCTAGATATATTTAATGAAGGATAACAGTCCCGGATCACTCAGCGAAGGTGTTTTACTTGCTTTAGGTGGTCGCTATGACTATTTACTTCGTCAAATGTGGGACCGTGAATACGTATGTCATTCCCTAATTTCCTCACCTGCTTTCTCTAGTTACTGTAGTTCACTAGTATATTTTCCTAGAATTATCTTCTAACCTCATGCCATTTGTTTCTGTCCTATGAAAACTTATCAAGAATCATCTGACACATAAACTGTAAAGTGCCTGTGAAGAACATTTTGAATCCATGATATCAGGATTAGCACCTTATATTGTATATTTTGCAGGGAAAATCATGATCAGGTCCTTCTTCTGCTACATGAACATCATCATTGACTTCCTTTTTTATTTGCCACTGATTTTAAAATTTAAATCATATGCATCCAAAGATTTAAAACATCGCGATTACCTTCTGCAATAAATATTGGATGTGTTTGCCAGTACTCATCCAACCATAGGTCCTTATGCCTTGAATCCATGACGTTGGTTGAATGCTGCCTTCCAGTTAGAAATGAAATTGCATTGGACCCAAAACTTTAAACCAGAGTATTTGGTCCTGTATGCATGGTATTGTGATGCTTATATTTTTCCTTCCAAAAATGGTTTGCCAACACGAATTTGTTTCTCATAATCTCAAAGAAAAGAAATGGTTTACTATCAAGGTCTTTTAGCATGTAGCGCATAGTTAAAATTTTAAGGGAATAATGCATTTAGACAAGGCAGTAATAAAAGAGCTGATGAACAACCTTACCCCCCCTCAAAAAAAAAAAAAAAAAAAATGGAACAGCAAACCATCGCTGGCTGGTCCAGCAGGTAAATAAAATGTATCATGTGTTTGCTAGGAAGGTGAAGCTCTGGTGAGGTTAGAGCATCCTATATATTTATATATATTATACACACACACACTCTGAAGACTTGGTTCTTGTGTAAAATTCTTTGAACAGAATTTTCTCACCTCCTCTGATTCACAGTCGGTGCTTCCATATCTGCTTTACCTGTCTTCCTGTAAATGGATTAATAAAATATTAAACAAGATAAGCGCACTTTGTTGCAAGCTGTGATTATTTGAATTTTCTTAACAGCAAACAACCCAAGTCTTGGATTGTGCTTCAATAAGAAAGGAAAAAAATTCTTAAATATTGACAGCTTTAGTGATTAGGTGATTAGGCACAGGGTGCATGACATTCCAGCTGCCAATAGCAGTTTATGCAAGATTCAATTATGGCCATTTGCTATTCATTATATTAACAACTTTTGCAACCAGGAAAAATTAAAATAATAATAATAATAATAATAATAATAATAATAATAATAATAATAATAATAATAATAAAAAAGTTGAAATCCCATTTCTTCTGCTGTTCTGCATATATATTATTTACTAGTGTTAATATTTGCTTTTGCTAATAATTCTGTATCTTTTTCTCCAGAAAACAAGTCCTCCTGGTGCTGTTGGTGCCAGCCTTGCATTGGAGACAATAATTCAGCAGTCTCCTGTAGATTACAAACCATTCAGGTGCAGTTTCCTATGCTATTACACCTTTTCCTTTGATCTTCTTTTTCAATCTTCAACTATGCTCCTAGGAGCAGATGCCCATCTTCTGCTGGTTGTTACAGAAATGAAGCTTGCACCAATATACTTGTTTGTTCAAGAGGAGGAGGCGGTTTATTAGTTGAGAGAATGGAACTAGTTGCTGAGCTATGGGAAGCAAATATCAAGGTTGGAAATTAAATTTTGTGTTGTGCATGTTCAAAACTGCCATAATTGCCCTTTGCTAACTGATTATTTGATGACTGCCAGGCTCAGTTCGTCCCTGTACCTGATCCAAGCCTTACAGAGCAGTATGAATATGCAAGTGAGCATGATATAAGATGCCTCGTCATCATAACAGATGCAGGTCTGTCACAAACAGAAACCGTCAAGGTATTTCTTGTCACAACTTACTTCTGAAAAATACTAACATGTTTAAAATAACTAGGCTGTCCAAACATTTAGTAACCAGACCTCATCAACCCAACTTGGCTTGACATGATTTCTAAACCGCATCCTTGACCTATATCTGTTGAGGAGTCCACTAATACCCTCCCACACATTCTAACATTGTGGAAAGTCGTGTGGCATTTTGCAAAAAAACCCAAGCGAACTTATAAAAGAGTATATGCCACGCATATTCTGATTGCAAATCTAATTTGGTAATTAATTATTGGCGAGTTTGAAATAGAAATCTGGTACTGTCTTCCTATGACCTTGAGATTTGGTTAACATTCTCTATGGTGAAAGGCAGAAAGGAAATGTTTTTTATGTATGCATGTAAATATTGAAAATTTGAGAAATAATAATCTCACAAATCCAAATGACTATTTATATCTGTTTATTTGGAACAAGCTTCCGCTGCTCTGATACAAAACTTATTACGTTACCCTCTTTCTCACCGGGGAATGTAATTGAATGAAAAACCTTACCAAATGCTTAATAGGGTCTTCAAGTATTTTTGTGGTAGGGAAAGGTCCGTTTGCATTTTCTAACTTTAACCTTTTTCCTCTTTACATTAATTCTTTCTTTTATCAGACTCTTCACACGAATTTGTCCTGTGAAAATATGCTAATAATGCCTTTCAATTTTTTTTTTTTCACCTCAAGGTACGTCATCTTGAACTTAAGAAGGTGAAAGAAGTTGAGAGAGAAAAGCTTGTTAGTTTTCTATCGAATGCAATGGCAACACAATTCAGAAATCCCTCAGTTTGGATTTAGGGATGCTTTCTTTTATTTGAGAAATCAACTGAGTCAGGTTTTTATCAGCTTCTTTTGGATCCGTTAAAGATTTGAGTTGCTGAAGCTGCTCTTCCAGTCCCAGTGAGGGAATATAGAGCTAATCAAATAGGACTACAACAAATTATCAGTCAGTACATAGCAAGCCTGAAAAGACAGAAACTAGGTACACAAGAAGTTTTGCAGCTTTAGATTTTTGTTTTCTGGTGGCTTTTTAAGTGACATTTATACAGTTTTTCTCCATATCTTTGATGATGTAAATATTAAATATACAAGATTTCAATATAGTTTATTCAAACGAAGAGGAGGAAGGGTAAGAAACTAGCCTTTCTGTGCAATGAATGGAAGTTCTGCAAGTGTTTTAGAGAATTTGAGCACGATGAGCATCAAATGCAATTTTTTATATTTATTTTTATTTTTTTTGCATATATGCATCCGCACTTGGCCATGGATGGTAATCAAGTAAAAACCTTTCAGCCAACTGATGATTTAAGCCACCTTTTTATGAGAAGTCCATCACACAATTTTGTTACCAACATTAATGTTTAATGTTTAAATCATCAATCAAAATAATTTCATATTTAATGTTTCAGTTTGTATTGGTGGATTTGAAATTTCACTTCGAAGGTGAAATGAAGTTAGAAGTATTGCTTGACATGCCGTTTTTTTCATTCAATCATAATAATTTCTCTATCAAATTAAATTTATTTGAAGACCGGATGCATTGACAAGGATTTAATTGAAATTTAACCAAATAGGTTTTCCAGATTTGTACCTAAAAAGAAAGGGTAAACTATAATTGGATCCCTAAATTAAGTTCAATTGATACTTCAAATCCTTTTATATTTGAGAAATAATTGAAATCTTTAGCTTATATGTTGTCTTTCATAAAAAAAATAAATAGTGGTAAAAAAAAAGTATAAATTAGAGGCGTTATAGCTATTTTTCAGAGGAATTTAAGTATCAATTTGAATAAAATTTACGGACTTTTTCAGCTTAATGTCTTGTCCATCGGATAATGGGCTGAACAAGAGTTCTTGGTGGAAACTACAAGTAATGAAAAGAAAAGATTAAAAGCAACAACAGCCCTTATAGCTCAGTGGTAGAGCGTCAGTCTTGTAAACTGAAGGTCCGTAGTTCGATCCTGCGTGAGGGCAACCATTTTCATTCAACACCTGCTTTGTTGGCCTTACATTTCTTGCACAGTCATTGTTTCTGTCATTCATTTTATAATAACCAAAAACTATCAAACAAAGAACATCAAATTGTTAGAATTGGATTTCATAAATTACCAGCTTAAAGTTACACCACAAGCAAGAACATGGGGGTAGTCATACTGCCAGTGGCAGCCACTACTATTCCAGAAAATGACATCCTCCCAGCATCTTTTTTTATACATTCTCATCCTGAAAGAAATTGAACTAAAATTTTAAAACTCGAAAACACATAATCAACAATCAAAATGTTTTCAATGATCATTTCAGAAATTGTGCTGCAAGAACAATCTTTCTTGAGGTGAAGCAGGCCCTATCTCTTCCTCCAAACTCCTTAACCCATCACCTGCATTTCCATTATAACCAGCATTTCTTGCTTCTGAATTTTTCCCATCAACATCTGCTTCTGATACTGAAGACTTTCTCCTTTGTGAAGAAGTAACACTTGGAAATGTTATCCATGAAGGTGCTCGAAACTCAAACCTTTGATCCTCGGCTTCCACTACATCAGTCTCTGATGCTGATCTGTTTGAAGACCTTTGAGAGGATTTCTTGTGCAATCTACTGCTTCCAAGAACTACTTCAGTAGGCAATATCGGTTGCTCATTACATGGACTACCCATTAATTGCGCCAGTGCACGCTCTAACGCTGTTGTTACTTTGTCCATTGATGGTCTTTCTTTGCCTTTCATTCTAACACATTTGCAAGCCACATTTGCAATTCTTTTCAAAGCTTCAATATCAGGTGGAGGCTTCAAAAGTGGATCCAAGATTGCTGATATATCCCCTGATTTAATCAGAGGAACAGCCCATTCAACTATATTTCCTTCTTCATATTGCATATCTATGGCCTTCCTTCCACTAAGGATTTCCAAAAGCAACACCCCAAAACTATAAACATCAGATTTTGTAGTTAGATAGTGAAGTCTATAGTACTCAGGATCAAGATAGCCAAGTGTTCCAGCAGGTAGCTCAGCTAATGGTGAGCTACTGTCAGCTGGTCCTAACAAAGAAAGACCGAAATCAGCTACACGAGCATTGTGTTCTTCATCGATGAGAATGTTAGAAGATTTTATGTCTCGATGAATGACAGGTGGGCAGGCATAACCATGCAGGTATTCAATTCCTCGAGCTGCTTGAACAGCGATGGTAACCCTTCGAACCCAATCCAATTGCTCTTTTAAGGACTTGTTCTTCCCATGAAGGTGTTGGTGCAAGGAGCCATGAGCCATGAACTCATAAACTAGTAGCCTTTCTCCACCTTCTTCACAATAGCCAAGTAGATTCAGCAAATGGGCATGATTTAGCCTCGACAGTAGATCAAGCTCAGTGTGGAATTCTTTCGAGTTCTTTTGCTTATCAGATGACACTATTGCCTTTTTAACGGCAACTACTGTCCCATTCTTCATTACCCCTTTATAAACACAAGAAAAACTCCCTTTTCCCACTAAAGATTCTTCTTTGAACCCATTGGTAGCCCTCTCAAGTTCCTCATAAGAGAACATTTGAGCCCTTCTTATTTTAAGATCATCCAAGTCTGGGCGAACCTTCCCATTGTCTTTAGGAAATGAAGTACCACTACCTTTGCTTCTCTTGGAATTTGATTCCTTTGAAGCGCATTGGCAATGCCTCAATCTGTAGCGTACATACAGAATAGAAGTTGCAGTCACAACAATAACCAAGAACACAGCAAAGCCAATCTCTACAATTATAACTGGTGATTGCAAAGACCAAAACCAATCATCCTTCTTTCCTTTAGCTGCTTCAGCATCGGAATACAAGGCAGAACAATTTGAGAAACATTCGGCTGAGTAACAACTTAAACAATTATATTCACATAGTCTATCCAATTTCAAAGTACATTCAGTTTTCTGATACATTTCTGCAGGGCAGCCATTACTGCAAGGCAAGCAGACATGAGAATTGGGAGACTTACAAGGTGGATTGCCACTGCTAAATTCATACGAACCGGGCATGCAAGGAGCACTTTTGCAAAGTCCAGGTGAGACTGCCAATGGAAGAGAGTTAGGGAACCCGAGACCCCAACAAACAGGTAGGAGAGATTTCTCTGCAAGAATTCCACAAGTGAAGTAATTTCCGGCTGCAATTTCATAGACTTTAATCCCATTAGGAGCTGGTGTGCTTGGCTTAACAATAAAACCCCAACAAATAACTCCATGGTCATAGCTCTTGATTCCACAAGCATGAAATTTTCCTCCAACAACAGAAAACATAGGATCACTTGGTGGCAAATCAACATTTACTTGGCTTGAATATGCAACAGAGATCTCTTCTTCAAGATTCAAGCTTCTTCCCCAACAAAATACTCTAGAATTGAGCTCTAGAATCCCACAAACATGATATCCACCGGCTGCAATTCTTTGAAACCTCATTTGTTCAGGAATTAAGCTTATCACATGACTACTGGTCTCATCTCCCCAGCAAAAAACAGTTCTATTTTGAGAGAACAACCCACAGTTAAACTCTGAACCGGCTGAAATTGATTGAATCTGGCCATCAAAAACATGGTTCTTGGTCATGTTATATCCCCAACAATCAATAAGAGAATAGTTTCTGTGCCTTCCTGTTAACGGTTTTCTCAAACCACATAAATGGTAATCACCTGCACTGATTTCTACATACTCAGCCTCTTTCACCATAGGTTGAGGAACACCCATTTGAATATAACCACTACTTCCCCAACAATACGGCTGGTTAGAATCCATTAGAAGGCCACAAACAAAGCCATCTCCAGCAGTTAGGCCAATAAAAGGGAAACGAGCTGGAGTACCGTAAATTATAGCAGAGTTTGAACCATAACAAGTCACAAGATGAGACCCGTCTGATTTTAAACCACAAAAAACGGGACCATTCTCACCATAAGAAATGGCAATGGAAGATATAGAACCTAGGCCTGAAACCAACCACCATAAATCTGATAGAACAACAAGTTGAACAAGAATTCCTGCGTTAAAGATGTAAATCTTCAACACCCAGTTAAAGATTCCCATTGCAAAGCCCATTTTCAATATAAGATCATAGATACATCAAAGTCTCCAGCTTTCTGGTTTGATAGTTACCTTCGAACACTATATATTGAGAGTTATATAAAGACAAACTTTTTGATTGTGACTTGCATACTAGGCTTCTAAAAAACACCAAGATGGCAAATTCTGATAAGTACCAAACACTATCATTACATGCTTCTTTTAAATGTGATGAGAGAGCAAAAGGAAAAGCAAAAGAATATGAAGAAAACTTCCACGAATATGCATCAATGGCAATGGAGGAGAAACCATATGAACAAGGCCACCAGTGTATATGTAAGGGATAGTGTCAACCACACCCAACTAAACTCACCAAACCAAGATCGGAAAATCCTCGACTTTGAAAGAAATAATATACACAATCTCATGAACAAAATACCATCAATGGAAAACCAACTGCTTATGCTGCTTTTCTTGAGCGTCCATTAAGAGATAAAGTTCGAGTCTGTTTATTTTTCTTCAACTTTCAGCACCAAAAATACTTGCCCAGCTCAAGAAACTGCTAACAAGACACAAGCATTAGATCACACCTGGAGCCATAAAGTCAGCTTCTTTCAAGTATTCTTTCGAAGTAAAAGCACCCATTTTTTAGCAAAAGCGGGTTCTTTTTGTTACGGTCGGACGGATAGGATTGTTGGATTTTGATGAAAAAGAAAATGGTTGATGGAGAAACTTAATTAGGTGAGATAAATTTCTTGATGATGGTGGTTGCACACAGTATTGTTGTTTCAGGCAAGAATGGAAGAGATACAGAGAGAGAAAGAGAGAAATAAATGTCCATAAAAATGGAGCTTCTGAATATGGGCAGTGTAGGTGAAGACATTAAATGGGCAGTTAATGCAGTTTGATGTTTTCATGCCTGGATTACTGCTCACACTTTTTTGAAATTTATTTTTTCGCTGTTTTCTTGTTTTCAATTTTCATGCATTTCTTTGGTAAAAAGGTAGGGATGTAAATAACCCCACCTTTGGCAGCAAGCTTGTTTCACGACTCATTTTAAAATAGAAAAGCTTGAATTTGTTCGATAATCATAAATGAGTCAAGTTTAAATTGAAAATATATTAATTAAACAGCTTCATTTCAATATAAATTTTAATTAATTTTGATTTATTTGAATTAGTTTGTGAGCTCGATAAGATTAACTCGTGAGCTAATTCAAGAGTTCGATTCGATTAAAACTTAATCGGTTCATGAGTTAATGTTTCAAGCTCAAGCTCAATTTGTTTATTAAATGAGTTCGATAGTTTGACTTGAGCTTGGCATGATAAACTTATCGAACGAGCTCAAGCGAACTTTTACCAAGTCAAATCTCGAGTAGCTCGCGAGCGGCTCGTCTCGTTTACAGCCTTAAGGAGAGGAGATTACAAATATATGTATGTATGTATATTACTATATTTTGTGTTAAATTGTTTTAATTTCATTTCTATAGAAATTTTAAAAATTTCTTTCCTATTTTTTTTAATGTTTCAATCCATAAATAATAATTGAAAAAAATTATGAATATTTTCCTCGAATATGAATAATACTTGTAGGATGATATGTAAAAGTCCTTTTCTAATATGATACAATAGAAAAGGCCAAAAAAAAAGTTTTAGGCTCCATATTGTTCAATGGGAATTGTTCTTAGTTTTTTTGCAACAAAAAAGATGTAATTAATATGATTAGCATATGGAAATATAGAAAATATATTTTATTTTTTCACTTCAAGTAAAAAGAAAAGATAAGGTAATTAACAATATTTTTGTACCATAAAAGAATTTTCTCTTTAAATATTCCAAATATAAATTTTACTTTTTCATATAATATTCCATTTATATCCTCACATGATCTTATTATTATTATTATTATTATGTTAGAATAAGAATACTATCTCATCAAATAGATTTCTAAAAAAAAGGAAAAGTTCATTGCTGAAATTACATTCCCTGTTGCTGTATTTCCTCTTGAAATCTTGCCTATTATCTAGAAATTGTTTTCAGTAAAATAATTATTTCAACAAAATAATTAGCGATGATATGATTGATTGGTCCCTTCACAGGTCACAAGTTTAATTCTTCTCGATCAAAGTTATTTTCAACAATTTGATGAGCCAGAAGAAAAATTACTTATATTGTGTGACCCACAATATTATTTCAATCCATTGCATTTTCAATAAATTAAAAAAAAGAATTATTTGAACAAAACTTATAAATTTTAAAAGCCCAAGGACTTGAAAATAGAATCCATATTCCTAATTTGGCACCTTTTTTTTTGGAAGAAATGCTCATTAATTAGAATCCAAAAATATATTTTAAACTGAAATTTTAATTAGATAAATGGGCATAAATGTGTGTATATATATATAATCACTTAAACCAAAAGGAAGTAGTAGCAAGAAGGCAAGAACTTCAAATATGAACTCTTGTCTTTTGCCTATGCATATAATATATACAGGCAAGGAAATTAAGTAAGCAGTCAAAGGGTCAAAGCAATATAATCTCTTGACTGGAATTTAATTATATTTAAATGAAATTATATATTTATATATACAGTTTTATGCTCAATAATAAGATTACAAAACAAATCTAGAGCCCCACAAAACTATTATAGAATAGAATAATAGAGATAGATAATAGGCGGTCTAAGAGAAAAAACATTTTATCCTTTCTTTTTAATTTATTTTTAAATATAATTTAACTTAAATTATTTATTATATTTTTATTAAATTTTATCTTATTTTTTATAATTTTTATTTATTATTTTAATAAAATAATTACTCGTACGTTGTTTAAAATGAACATAATAAAAAAATTTAATATGTATAAAAATAAAAAATGAACTACCGAAGAAGTATAAAATAATGTTTGGTCTTCGGTCTTCTCTTCTGTTGTATCAGGAAACAAATCCCCTTTTTCATTCAGGATTCTGGCCTATGTTTCAGTTACATTTTTATTCATTAATAATAAAATTTTCTAAATTTGTTGGTTACTTTAGATACAGTCATTAAACCTTTCAAATAAAAAATAAATAAATGTTTATATAATCATTATGATACAATTATATAAACATCTCAAAATCATTATTAATCTGAACTTCTCCATTGGCGAATTTAATTTTCTTTCAAAAAAAAAGCTTTAAATACTAAACAAGAATTATTAATCTTTAGACGATTAGCAGAGATTCAAACTATCAATATTGCAACGAAGTATTAAGCCAAGCAACAATCATCTACTGAGAATTAGACTTTCAACAAAAGTACTGAATCCAGTTTCTATTTCTAGATGAGCAAAGAGAGAAAGAAAGAACAGAAGTTGTAATTTTACAAATGCATCAAAAGAAAAAATGAATGTAAAGCTCGTTAGAGTATATACAAGTGTTCATTCCCAAAAACAAAAAAGAAAAAATTTCAATACATAGAATTAATTCAACCTCAGCAGCTACTAACCTTTGGATTATTACCATATGTTCAAACCAGGTCAGCTTTGTGACTGCTGTGGGGGAAGGAATAGAAACTACCCAGTCCCAACAAATTGGAAAATAACTTGTAATTTTATTGCTCTCAGAAGAATGTAGAACCTGCAACGTATGAAGGAAGCTAGAACTTGTAAGATGGCATGCCTAAAACTTACAAGTAATTTAAGTCAGTTACTTTGTCTTTAGCCCATTTTTCTTTTCTTGCTTCTTTTTTCTTTCCTTTTTTTTTTTTTTGTGTGTGTGTGTGTTAAAGCCTGCAGAATAAACTTATTACAATGCAATTCGAGTACATGATTAGTTTGGCTGCAAGTTTAGAGTCATCGTAATTCGTCAATTCCCCTACTAGTTGGGAACGAGCCAACGAGACATACACACACGCATAACCGCTTAAAAGTCTGTTCATAAAATTCAGAAAATATGAAGACAATTAGATTCATAACAAGAAAAGAAAATTCATCCATAATGCCTACAAAATGTTTAACATTAGTTGCATACCTAATCCAATTCTTACCCTCTAATTTTAAAAAATAATTTAGTATGGTTTATTTTCTTTATTTTATTAATTTGCACCAAACAATTTATAAAAATTACGCAATAAAGTGTCTTACATGTGTGGCACATATAAAAGTGTGTTGGACAATCTTCCTTTTACCACTTTTATCATACACAAAGTGCATCGACAAATGTCAAACAAGTACCCAGCTCGGTTGATTGTCTAACACTGCATAAGCTACGTTCAAGACATGTTGCTGCATCATAAGCATTCCCCAACACGCAGAAATATGGGTTCTAAGTGATACAAAAGCGCTAACAGACTCCTTTTCTAACTTGTAACCGAAGAGGACTAAAGTCCACACACATCAAAGAAAGAGATGGTGAAGAGATTGCACTTATGGTAACCGTACCTTGGATCCGTAAATAATGATACAACAATCTTGTGAAAACCAATTCTTGCAATGTAGCCAGCATTTATTTGTGAGCTCACTGAAAAGGGAAAAAGGAAAATATAACATATTGAAAAGTAAAAAAAAATCTTTTTAGGCACTAGTAGCTTTTATAAGAGAAGTTATAATCTCCCTAGTGATGAAAATGTAATGCAAGGCATATTTCCCAACAGTAGTTATAATTAGTTCATGTTTTCCAACCAATATTAAGCTTCTTCATTTCAAGCAACGCAAGTCCAGATGCGGACTTGGCAACAAAATAGAGTTGACTTCAGATATATCCACTCCAATTCTTGTGAAGACAAATTTCTCAAATTTCTGTGGATTTATTGAAATCCATTTCCACTTTCTCGTTCCAAAACAAAATAATACTGTGAGTTTGGATTGGGTTGCTCAATTTACTTTCTAGCTACAGTTAAAAACAAATAGCAGTCCACCTTAAAACACAAGCAAGAGAAAACGGAAGAGAGAGAGAGAGAGAGAGGGAGGGATGTGTCAAAAAGGCACCTTAGAGACAAGCCGCATTGATCTTCTGGGAAGAATTTCTGCAGCAGAATGCTTCATGCTTCTCAAGATTTTGAAGTCGAGCTTGTTGCAACTTTTTGGACCCTCAATGTCTGTTAATGGCCTCTTTTTGTAAAATTCTTCATTTGATTCCAGATTATCAGAAGTCAAACAAGTCTTCTCAATTGAGATGTCAACTTGTGAGCATCTAAAAGAGACACATCTTTATATGATTAGATCACAGCATAATCCACAAACAGTAAAACAAAAACTTATATGAAGAACAAGAAATTACAGTGAACTCTCCACCCCGTTAGCAGTATTGCTCCATTCCTGAAAATGTAGAATATTGAAAAAACTTAGCAGTGTCATTAGAAATACTGATCATGACACAAGCAACTTAGCAGTGACAATTTTGAGATCCGATAAGAAGAAATATAGTGTTTGCTTTTAACCTAGAAATCAAGGCGATTGAGTCTCAATTCCATAATTTAATTGACCTATTAATTTTTTTAGGCCTAATTGCAACAACAAAAAAAAAAAGCCCTCAACATTGGTTCTTTTGAATGCTAACTTGAACTCTATTTTATTTTTTCAACTCAATGAAAGAACATAATTTCTTTTCAGTTCTATCACTGGTTTCACTTCTGATGAAATTGAGCCTTTGCATTGTTGATATGACTCCAAACTTGGGGAAAAAAAAAATTTGAATTGGCTTCACTATCAGTTCTATAACAATGAACTATCAAAAAGTAAAATATGTTCCCATATTATCATACAAACATAAAAAAATATTCATAAAAGAAAAATAACTGTTTTGAAGCTAATGTAAATCAAATTTGTCAAAATTTTATACATCAGATAATATTTACTTGCCATGTCAACAATCTCAAGGCCTAATTTTGCAATTTCAAGACTTAATTTCATTGGATACTCAACCAGTGCACTGATACAAACTACAAAAGCTTCTTTATAAAATTGAAAAATTAGAAGAAAGCATTAAAGTTCAAGAATTCTTCTGCAATTATGCTTTCTTTTTAATGCATGTTGACTGGCCAAGCATAGTAACAGTTGCAAAAAGAGAACATTTTTGCCGAATTAATCAAATTGCTAAGGAATCATTTTTAAACTAATTACCATATTATTATGTAATATTTGCTAATCTATAATGAAAATCAAGTTTTCTGGTCAACAAAAAGAGAGAAGAAAATTATATTATTAAATAGTGAAAATCACCTCTATTTTGTTTCTCTCAGCAAAAGCCATAAAGAAAATATCAAGAAACTAATAGTGAATATTGAACATTAGAATCATGCGTTTAAGCAATGTACTCCTTAAAAAATCAGAAAAACAGAAAACTGTCCAGCAAACCAGTAGATAACTTCAATAAAATAGCAGAGATGGACAACTCAGATCCCCAAAGTAGCCCAAATAGACTATAGTGTTCATGACTTAACATTGCAAGAAGCCTAGAACATTGGCAACACTCATTTATCATCTATTCTATCAGCCTAATTGACACTAGAGCTTTAAGACCATTTACAATAATCAAATTTGACAGTTTCATTCAACAAAAAAGCAAATGCTATTTGCTCAAAGTAAAGAAATTAACGGTGGAATAAGGAGATATTACTATTTTAAGAAAGAAGCAGGCACCTCTGACTCTTAACTTTGATTATTCTTCTGAAACAGGAAATTCACAAACATGAGAACTGAGAAATTACAATCTACTTTGTTATCCATCTACACTTATATCTCTGGCAATTTAACTTCTCCAAAGTATTTCATTTGGGGAAAAATCACATTTATAGTCAATAATTTAAACTATAATGAAAACAGTACCTAGTTGACTAGTTAAGGTGAGGCCAATTTTTTAATAATGGATAGTCAAAATTCAACTATAGTGACAATTTCATGATTAACAATTTAATCATTAACATAATGTGTCAATATAAAGAGGTAGAAGTAAGCAAATAACTAACATCCAATACAGCCACATTGCCCACTTTCGATCCAAATGCATTAAAAATCTAGAACATGCACAAATGCGAAATACCAAATTATTCCACCAAAGGTTGAATTTTTCTGTGAAAATAGAGTAGAGAAGGTAATACCAGCTCTTCAGAGCATGTAGACAAATGGTTCCCACAATGGCCATTCTCACAAGAGACAGCCAATGCAGCTTGCTCAGTTCCAACATTGTGCTTTGAATCCTCCATATCAAAGAATTCACAATTTCTATTAGGTGAACATGATGCCTCTTTGTGGTAGTTTCCAGCTTCTGACAACAGTATTTCTGTGGAACAACTGGCCAAGCATCCAGGAAATGCCACACAATTATTCTCAAGATTAGTACTGTTCTGAAGAGTGGAATACTCACAAACTTTATCACCATGCTTTGAATTCTGATGCTCAATTGCAATAAGATCTATTGAGCCATTGGATATGGAGTTAATAGCAAAATTACAGGCTGTATTTTCCGTTGGAATGTCAGAAATATCTGAATCAAGAGTAGCACTATACCCATTTTTAGTGTAGGATTCTGTATTAGAAGTCTTTTGGTTCTGCATATTAGAACAAGGTATGGATGAGATAGGTCCCCGATCTTCCCCTAAGCAGTCTGATGCCTCTACAAGAACCGCAGTACAAGATCTTTTCGGTGAGAGTGTCAATAATTTATTGCCTCCATCTAGATTATCAATCCCTAAACTGTTTTGTTCCATCACAAAACTCGGAGAGGATTCAGTTCGCACATGCCCATCCTTGATTTCACTAGGATCCATAATCTGAAGAAAGGATCTTTTCATCTGTTTATCACTTTCTCCAATGGACCCAAGCTCTTGATGAAGACCTCGAGACTTGACATTCCCCACATTATTACATAAAGAAACCTGATTTTCGTATTTCTTAATCCAGTCTAGTGGGCTTGAATCCAAATCAACACAAAGTTTGATTCCCTCTTCTGAACTGACATAAAACTCAAAAGAGGAAGGAGCTTTTGTACAGGTATTTATTACGGGAGAGGCGTTCTCTTTGGGAGAGATACCTACGTTAATGTCTCCACCAAGAAATTGAGGTGTCTCTTCCACTCTATGAATGAGGCTTGCTGAGGGCTCCTTGTGGAAGAAACCAATACCAGCACATTGAGAAACAAACTGAGACTGGGATGCACCTTGAAAATAATTAACAGAGCCACCAAAGCCTTCCTGAATTGACATGTCGAGAGAATTTTATGAGTCTGCAGCAGTTATCAATGCAGGCAAAAAAGAGCCTGGAAAGATATTGAAAACCTCCAATAATAACTGGGGAGCCACACATAAACTTTCTACCAGTTTGGCCATTTTCTTGAACTTAATTCAAAATTCAGAAATCAGTAAAGCTATTTGCCATTTTAATTTACACTTGACAAAATTACATTGGGGCTGAAGTGATTATTCTTATATCTCATGCAGGTTGCAACTCTTCTGGAAGAATGTTGCAATTTGATAAACACGTGACATTTTTAAGCTGTATTACGTATGCCTATGCAACACATAAATTAAATAAATCAAACCTCGTCATAAGATCTAAGTTCCATGCAGCTTTCCAATTCATTGCATTTAATGCTTTTATTTCCTTTCTTGCCGTCCTCTCTAGAAAAAGATCGCGGACGAATGCTATCTATAAGCAAAAAATCTGATCAACTCCATCAGAATCTATATTGATTTCATAAGAAGAGAGACAACCAGAAATATGATGCTAATTTAATTTTTCAAACTTTGAAGAACAAAAATTTTGTTAAGCACTGACCTTTTATTACATTTCCCGTTGCATTGAATGGTACTTCATTACGAAAATTTGTTAGAGAAGATGGAGGAAGTAAAACCTCCTGAATCCCACCTAAGCTCTTACCCAAGGGTGCCAAACTTAAATCCTTCTTCTGCAAATAGTCAAACATCAATTTTGGGTGTATAAATCAAAAGCATTTTAGCACATCCAAAGAAGAAAAAAAATGTGAACTCCAAAAATGTAAAGAGCGCCATATACTAAACAAACAAATGGTAGACAAATGCAAACAGCTGCATCTCTGCTTGTATAAAAATTTAATGCTAAATAAATCTCTAGCAGCTTTAAAGGAATGAACTGAATGGAAGTTAAACATAAGAATTAAAAGTAGAACAAAAATAAAGGAGGTTTCATAAAAGCTAATCTCCATAAAACCTTTAATTCTTACAAGAAAAAGTTGTGAGAAGCAGGTAAAACAAAGAGCCTAGATTCATCACAATAGTATCATGGGCGAACACAGGGGCATAGAGAATTGCCAAATGTTCTACATTGCCATTAATATATTAAATGTCCCAGGTAATTTTCAAATGAGTTTTCTAGTATGGTACATATTGACATGGAAGCGAGGGCATAATAGCTGAGAAGATGAAGTCTTTACAGCACATAAATAGCTACCTAGAGATTACAGAGGGACCAGAAACAACTGGCACTCAAGCTTGATCAAGAAAGATAAACCCTCAATAAGAGCTTGTTAATTTAAGAACTTGAAAACTCAATGCACATAAGTTAAAAATACCAGCAAAAATGCAAATTAAAAAGCATAATAAATGAGAATGGAGAAACAAAGGCGCAATCAGACAATCAACTTTGCTCATATTGCATTACCTGAAAGTAAGAGAACAATGATTCCGCCATTTCAGAACTTGACTTCCGAGCAGGCAAGCCACATTTCTTGCACAAACTTTGAAGCTCTTTCCTTGAAAGACTATGAAAGAATTCTTGAACTTCCTTATTTGACATCTTCCAAATTCAAAGTAATAACAGATAAGAATAATATACTCACCAAGTACTATCATTATATCATATTCCATTAAAAGATGCAAAATTTCATGTGAACAATTCTCCAAAATTTGCTCTGAAAATTAAATACTGCATAGTGCATTGCTCAACTCAACTTGGGTATCAAGAACAAATGCTAGGGAAGGAAGAATCAAAAGTCACTAATTAAACTAAGCATAAAACACAATTCAGTAAGCTAAATTTCACCAACTAACAAGAACTAAAACAGAATTAACCAGAAAGGCCTTGAAAAACAAAAAGAAAAAACACCATAAAACAACTACAAGTCCACTACTGCAAAATATAACACCATTGACTCCATGAACTCAAACAAATCGTAAGTTTCTAAACGGTCAACGAGATGAAATTTAGAACTTAAATTTCAAATTTTTGAATCCGGTTTCAAAACCAGCCTCTGTTTCCCTTTTCACTTAGAGAACGAAACAGCAAAAACATGAAAAAAAAAAAAAGATGAAGTATACTTACTTTTTAAGAAACAAAAATCCAATAAAGCATCGTAATCCTTCTGTTTGTTACATAGAAACCGAAAGGGAAAACATCGAAACAAAACAAAGCAACTTATATTCGCTTTACAACTTAAGAAATGAAAGAATCGAGAAGAAAATATTAGATTTTTATCTTCTTTTACTACATTATCCCAGCAACGAAACAAAGTGAGCTCATTTGAAATCCTCGGTTTCTTTTTTTTTTTTTACTCTAGTTTTATTTCTTTTTAGGCTTCCGATAAAAGAGATAAAGCAAAAGAGGCAGGAGGAAGAAGACAAGTACGTACTTGCTTTTTACCTGATTGAAAAATTTCCGCGAAAGTTGCCAAGGAAGTGAAGGAAAATCCGAGAAAATTTTTCGGTATACTTAGCAGGAAAGAGTCGGCTACTGCAAGCAACGGACTTCAAAATCTAGACTCAGCTTTTCTCACGAAATAAAATTATAATAATAAAATAAAGAAAGGAAATGGCATTTTTGTTATAAAGAGAACTCTCGCGAATATTTTTGTATTTGTACGTTAGAGCAATATTCCTATGTGTATTGGTATATATTGTAAAATATTGATCTGGTCGGTGATTGGAAAATGATTTTCACGTAAAAATATGTCAGTAATTTGATAAATAATATCTACCTATAATAAGTGAATAGTAAAAGACTTACGTAGAATGAAAGCACCAAATTGTAACCAGTTAAAGTCGAGGACAGAGAGTAGCTCCTTTAGTTTTGGATTTGAAACATAATGGGAAGGTTCTTCTATAAACGCACTACAAACAAAACCGTACCACGCGGTTAAACCGTCTTCTTTTTTTTTTTTCTCTTTTCTTCTCCTTTTTCAAAAAAAAAATCATAAATTTCAATATAAATTAAAATAAAATTACCACTTTTAAATTTTTATATTATTCCATTACCTAGAAAAAAAAAATAATATCAATTTGGTATATGAACTTGTTTAGCAGGAGCAATATGGTTAAATTTGACATTTTAAACCGATTCAACCTTTAAATTTATATAAAATTATTAAAAATATCTGATTTTCCTTATGAATCAATTTAATTCTTTAATTTATTTTAATTTTTATAAATTAATAATTAATTTAATTTAACATAATTGACTTTTTATCTCTTTTTGTCATGTATTAAAAGTACACAGATTAAACTTTTCTAACACTTATAAATATAAATTTAAATTCTATAAAAATATCATTTTTTTATAATATTGTAATACCCTAAATTTTTTATTTCAAAACATTCCAATTTAAATTTAAATTGTAAATTTTTAGCCAATAATATTACGCCACGTAATATTATGGGGATTGAAAATCATTTTGGTTCGCCCGAAAATTTATTGAATAACCGTTAATCGAATAAAATCGGACCCATATTTTTTTTAATTGGACCGAATTAATTTAAATTAGACCCGAATCGGATATTTTTGAAAAACACTGTGCGTCACTAT
>CANUEX010010904.1:0-21266 GCA_948099535.1 Jatropha multifida
GATCAGGCCTCCAGCTTGTCGGATCGAGCACGACAGTAGCCACTCCTCCGCCGTTCATGGTGATTCGATCTTCAATGCTCCATCGCCAGAATTTCTTGAGGGGAAACGTTCGCGTGGTCAAGGGGAGTCGATTGATGACCATCTCTTGGCCTGGAGTCGCCGAAAACGGCCCAAATCGCCGGAAAACTCCATTGCAGCATGTCGAAGAAGCTCCAGTCCCGATTTGCGCCGTTAGAGACCCTCTCTGCGTGCAAGAAGGCTGGAAACTTGATCAGTGAAGCTTCATGAGTCGTTAACCACCTCACTCTCTTCGAGCGGTGGCCGGAGAAAGTGGAAGAGAAGAGGGAGGCTGCTGCGCGAGAGAGAAACGGGAGGGAGAGGAAGAAGAAAGGAGATTTTTTTTTTTAATATATTAATTTATTATTTTATTTTATTTTATTATTTATTTATTTTAATTAAATAGTTTCGGTTCGATTTGAATTGATTTGGTCGAACCTAACGATTTAGCCTATTTTCATTTGATTTAAGGGTTTTTCGACTGAATTAGACTATTTAAATTCGATTTTCGATTCGGTTCGCGGCATAAAATATTATTTTTAGTCAATTCTCATTGGTGAAAATTTATAATTAAATTTTAAATAAAAATTCTTTTAAAAATAAATTAATGGGTTATTTCACAAATATAATAAATTCATTTATAAATGAATGTTACGTTTACCATTCATTTATTCTAAATATAGTCTTATTTTTTCTTAAAAATAATATTTTTATTATTCCTTTTAAAAGATGATAATTTTTATAATTTCTTATTACATTTTTATTTAATATACAAGATTGTTTCAACAAATACATTAATATTACCAGTAATCATACAAAATAAATCATTATTGTCGCCACCTATATCAACCATATAATAGCCATTTCAATAACTTTGCTCATTGATCCTTACATTAAATAACGATTTAGATTAATTTTAAAAATAATTTAAGATTTATTAATTAATTTTAATGGATTACATTTTTTATTTTAATGTTAATATAAATGTATTTTAAGCAAAAATTATGTCTTAATAATATTTTTCTTAAATTAACAAGCATAAAAAAATACTAAAAGCTGATATAATTTTAGTGGATGAATGGAGCATAAAATTAAATGAACTCCCAATTCTTTTTCGCCTCTTTTGGGCGGCTGTCGTTGCCTATACCTCCTCTTTTTTTTTTAGTTTTATTTTTATTTTTCTTGAATAATTCTCAAATATGTAATCTTTTGATACAGATTTTGAGTAAATATATTAAATATATTTGATTTAATATATTTTGGGTTGTGTTCTATGATTTATTTATTTTGATAGATTATGAGTTTTTATTGATTTTTTGTTGTTGTTAGCAACTAGTGTTCTGAGAACTGGACCGGTCAATGAACCAGTGAAAGTAAGGATTCAATACGGTTGAACCGGATTTTTATACATAATATTTTTAAATATATTTATTAAATAAAATTGAAAATATGGGTTAAAAAAAAGATTTGAACTCAAATAAAAAAATTTTTCAAATTTGAATTTTATAAAAAGAAATAAAAATTAGTAAATAATTTTAAAAAATAAAATATGAATAAATTTAAAATAAAAAAATTAATTACCATAAAACATATTATTATTTTTCATTTAATTAATATATTAGGAGTTGGGTTTATAAATAAAAAGGCTCAAAGATTAAAAATTAGCGAGCCTAATTTTTTGGAGGCCCAAAATTAAAAAAAAATCCATTATTTCTGAAAAATTCCCAAATTTGAATCGAATCAATTTTTTATTGGTCCGGTTAGCCGATTTTTAGCTGTTTTTGACCAATTTTGACTGGTTCACTTCGGTTTTTTCACTGCCCAATTTTTCAACGCAATCCGGACCGGACCACAATCCGGTTCCCGATCGAACCGGCCGGTCTGGTCCGATTTTCAGAACTATGTTAGCCACTTTCACAGGTGGTTTTACGTGCCTCATTTTGTTATTTAAACAATAGTGTAAATTGAGATGCAGATTTCCTCTTAGGTAAATGGAAAATTTTTTAAAGTTATTAAATCGGATTTGTTGAAAAATTAGAGAGTCGAATGATAATTGTAAATATATAAAATGACACATACATTGTCATGTTAGTAGTTTTTATTTCGTTAATCATAAAATAATTAAAAAAAAGGTTGATTTTGTTTTGATTACAGAGAAACAGAGAAGAAGAAGAAGAACAACCTCAACAATAACAAGAACAGAAGGAAGATACATCCATTAAAAGAATGAGAAGCAAGAAAATAGAGAGAGAAATTGAGAGAAGAAGAACAAAAAGAAAAAGAAGAAGATAGATCTGATGAGAGAATGAGAAAGAGAAAAATAAAAAGAGAAATTGAAAGAAAAAGAAGAAGACGAAGATAGAGAGAGAAGATGACAGATGACAGATGAAGTTAAAGTTAAAATGATTTGATAATGTAAAACGACGTCCATATTTTATAGATAGAAGTTCCAAGCCTTAAAAACTATTATTGTTAATGTGGAAAGATACGCAACATTACTGATAGAATATAAATATTTGCTAGGGACTTAATGGTATTTATGTACGGATCCTAATAAGGGATGTATATGTATTCCTAAATAAATACTAACTTTGGATTCACTAAAGAATCCTATATAAAACATTACTTCTGAGAAGAGGGAGATGAAAGCGATAAAACTCTAAATACTATTAATCTTTCTTTGAAAATAGTTTTTGATATCTTAGAGACTATTAATTGGTGCGGTGAACGTAAAACATATCTATAATAACAATAATAGAGTATTGAATAATTTTTTCAATCTCTGTCTATGAAAAAAGATAAGCATATTACTCTTTCTCTCTATTTATCCAGTTTTGTATTAAATATATGTCATAATTACACTTATTTTTAGGTTACATAAATATTCAAATTTGCTTGTAAGAACATAATTTTATCATCAATAATATTATAAATGCATGTAAAGAGAACGATATATACATTATACATGGTCACATAAAGAGTTGCATAATGCAAATAAATATTGTTTTCCAGCCTTCACGAAGCATAAATTGAAGTAAAAAGAAAAGATGCATGTTTCTAACAACTATTCGTAATAGGTGCTCATTAGTTGAAAATTATTTACTAGGGACTTAATGGTATTTATATATAAATTTTCAATAATTAGGGATTAATAGTAATATTTAGCATATAATCCTAATAAGGGACATATATATATATATATTTCTAAATAAATACTGACTTTGGGTTCAAGAAAGAACCCTATATATATATAATATTATTTCCTAGAAAAGAGAGGCCAAAGCGATAAAATTCTAAATACTGAATTGTGTTAGATTTTAAAAGAATTATTGAGTTTAATAAAATTGAAGATTTCCTAAAATTACCAAAGATTTCCACTGATTTCATTAGAATTCTACATAGAGTTTTATAAAATTGGTAAAACCTTTTTTTATAGATTTTTATTGACTTTGATGGAATCACAATGATTTTTTTATATACAATCAAAATTAATTTCAGGATCTAATTAAACAAATTAAAAGATTTTAGAGCCAAATGAAAAATTAAAAAACAATGAGGGATTAAAAAGCAAAATGCATCGTCTTGTCCAAAATCATTATTTTTTTCATTAAAAACTTATCGCCGCCGACAGTAAAAGGCTTGCAATGACCAACGTTATCGAGGGTCATCCCGCTTCCGTTGATTGCTATATTAAACAGATTTAGCAGTGGGTACCCTCTCCATTATTAGTAAAAAAATGTATTTTATAATTTTGAAATGCGAATAGTTAAAGATTTCCAAGTATCATATTTGTTTAAGATGTACTTTCAATGGATTTTTGGACGGATATAGATAGTAAATATTTAAACGGGTTCGAATATGAATATTTAAATAGGTATTTAAACGGGTTTAGAACGGATATGAATAATAAAATTTAAAATGGATACCTACACAAGTAATTTAAAATTTTTGAGTACCTGCTCTGCTTTCGTTCTATTAAGAGGTATATTAAATCAAGAGTTTGTTAGATTTTAAAAGATTTTTAAAATCTTTGAGTTGGATGATGGATTTGTGAATGAATTTTTTATTTATACATGACACTCTAAATCCAACGAAATTAATAATTTTATAGAATCCTTTCAAATCAATAATTTTTTGAATATCATCAAATTTTTATGGACTTTTAAAAAGTCATAATTGAATACCATTAGATTTGTATATATTTTATTAGAGTTTGAATTGAACACTATAAAATTTTAAAATCCTTTAAAATATCTTAAAATCTAATAAATTCTTAATTCAATATACTCCTCTTACTCTTTCTCTAAAAATAGGCTTCGATATGTTAGAGACTATCAGTTACCAAAATTTATAAGTTTAAATTTTGGAGCATCATTTCATACACTCCATAAATACATACACTCCATAAATATATCACTATCTAAATATTATACTTCTTCAATGGAGCCTTCGTCACCTTTGAAAACTATGAACGTTTCAAATTTGGAAGAGCTTCCAAAAACCTTAATTGAATGTCAACAGATCATCTCTAACCTTCCCAAAGAAATTAGTTGGAAACTTCCTCTAAATTTACACAAATACCAAGAATTTTGGTGCTACCCAAATATCCTTGAAGGTGTAATGCTAGCTCAAAAATGCTTTATACCTCAACCTACTGATATTATCCTTTGTACCCTTCCAAAATCTGGCACAACTTGGCTTAAAGCACTATGCTTTGCAAGTTTTGCAAGAAGCCAATATTCTGATGGTTCTAAAATAAACCCTTTGCTCAAAAAAATGCCGCATGATATTGTGCCTGTTATAGAGTATCTATATTGTATGGGTCGTGAAAGAGACTCTAAAACTCCACTGTTGTCTACTCATGTTCCTTATGCTTCCTTACCCAAATCAATCATCAAGTGCTCTACATGTAAAGTAATTTATATGTGTAGGGATCCTAAAGATGTGTTTGTCTCGCAGTGGCACTTTGTATGTAAGCAATTGGATATTGAAGCTATTCCATTGCAAGAGGCATTTGATAAGTTTTGTATTGGATTATCTGCTTATGGACCTTTTTGGGACAACATTTTAGGATATTGGGAAGCAAGCTTGGAAAATCCTGAGAAAATATTGTTTTTAAAGTATGAAGATTTACAGAAAGATACGTTGTTCTATGTGAAGAGAATAGCAGAGTTCATGGGTTACCCTTTCTCTGTAGAAGAAGAAAGACAAGGTATTGCACAAAACATAGTTCATTTTTGTAGCTTTGAAAGTTTGAGCAATTTGGAGGTGAATAAGAGTGATAAGATTTGCACTGCATTTCCTTCTAAATTTGAAAATAATGCGTTCTTTAGGAAGGGCAAGGTAGGAGATTGGAAAAATTATTTAACTTCTGATACGGTAAAACAGCTCGATCAGATAACTAAAGATAAGTTGAATGGTTCTGGCCTCATTTTGTAAGTTGTTTAATAGTTTATGGAATGTAAACATGGGTTGCTTTTGAAATTACTGTTGTGTGTTTTAAAATTAATGGTGTGAGTCCGTTTGTTTATTACAAATTTTATCTTTTGGAATAAATGGTGTGATTAAATCTTGAAGTTGAAATAAGAACTTGCATATCCATTTTTTTTTTCCTTCTTTGGAATACTTACGTGAGGTGACAACCTAATACCAGATACGTTCACCCAAATATTATCTTATTCCCCACCGTTCATCAAACCAGTTCACCCTAATACTATCATATTTAACGTCTCTGATGGAGTTAGAAAAAGAAAATCAACTCAATACAATATAAGATAAAATTTGATTAATGATTACACAATTTACCATCAAATGCTGACTAGGACTAGTCATTTGTTCATGTATTGGCTATAAAACAAGAATGCTTGTTTGTTGATTGAAAAAGAAGAATGACAACCGGATAAGCTTGTGCATATCAGAAAATTATTGAACTGTCTGGCATCTTGTTGGCAGAAATAAATACAGCTATCTAACATATCATATAAAGACATTCCACTAAATGTCGTACTTTTTAAATTTAAATTATTGTCAATTTAAATTTATTTTTAAATTTATGCTATTTTATTTTATTTTTAAATATTAATTTATTAATAAATCAGTTTTTTAATTACTTTGTATTTTTTATTAATTTTTATTTTAATTATGAGTATTTTAATTGTTTAGTATTTTCTTATTTTTATTAATTTTCCATTTTAATTAAAGTTTCTTTTTCTAGTTTCTTTCTTTTCTGCTGTTGTCTTCTTACAACCTTCATTATTCTCGGGATGGTTCTTTCTCATTTTGTTGTTGTCTATTGTTTTCTTATCATTATTTTTCCTTTTATTTTCGTTATTTTCAATTGTCAATTGTTCTTCTCATTATTGTCATTATTCCATAGTTTCTTTTTAGTTTTCAGATTTTTCTGCGATTTCATTTTTATATGAGCATACCAGCGATTTAATTTTTATCAAAAAACTGTGATTGTCATATATGTTGTTTTTGCTTAGTAGAGAAAATGTAGGACTCTCGATTCTGTTTGGATTAATACTTATACTATATATATACACCTTATTTACTTGATTTGATCTAACGTATTAATTGGTGTATATATATTTATTCTATATTTAATTGATTTTATAATTTTTATTGATACAATATATATATTCATCTTCGATCGTTATCTTTGTTGTTGAATCAGATAAGTTATATAAAAATTTGCTCTTATAGATTTCATGTTTTTTTTATTTCCTTTTTTGTCCGCATTTATTTTTTTATTTGTTTCTTTCTTTACCAAATCTATTAGTTTCACATTATTTAAGGTTACTTTGGTATTTTTTTTAATCTTTGGTCAAATGTGTTAGTTTCTTAATAAGACATTGGCCTCACTGCCCCTGTTATATACTCTCTCCATCTTAGAAAGATAGTCCAGTTTTTATTTTCACACAAATTAAAAAATATAGTTAAATGACAATTTTATTTATATAAGTTTCCAATTATGATCATATTAAATATCACATGAACAATTATTATATTTAAATAATAAATAAAAAGTAACAAGGTTTATTGAAAATAAGATAAAATTTAGTAAAGTATAATAGACAATTTTAAAATTAATTATAATAAAAAAATAAAGTGAATTATATTTTATGACAAATAAAAAAGAAAGATTAACTATCTTTTTGATATCATGTTATTATCACTTGAGCCAATAAAATTGAAATGTGCCAGATAATAGTAGAGGATTTAGCCAATGAAATTTAGTCAATGCATAAATATACCCATGTGCTTTACCAAAAAATCTTGTGGCACCCAATTTTGGGAGTGATCAACTATTATGCTCATGCTCCTGAACTCATGAATTTTGCTAATATCATATCTCTATTAGCAATTACATTTTTTTAAGTTTTTAGCATTTATATGTAAGATATCCCCTTAATATGTGGTTAATATAATTTTTGGAATAATAATTTTTGCATTTTTAATTATTTAATAAGTGTTTAATTAATCTAATTTTAAAATTTTGAGTGTTCAATAGAATAATTTTCATAAATTGAAGTACTTAATTGGTATAATTTATAAATCAAAAGATTGAATAGATAAAAGTAAAAGTTGAAAATGCCTTCATGTTTTTTTTCACAAAAGATACATCGGTGAATTTATCCATTGGGCCAGGAAAAAAAATTTATCCATTGGGCCAAAACACGGCTTTACATGAAGAAAGGGGACAAAATTGGAAAATAAACAAACCCACCAGAACTGCACTCTATCTGAAATGTCAACAAATTGCAAATACAAAATAATAATTCCACCTTTAATTACTTGAATAAATCCAAATTAAAATGATATCAAGAGTCCCAACCAATATTTAGCATGGTTTTGAGAATCCAACCAATTAATCTGACTAATTCAATTGGAAATTAGACTATAATAAATATGAATTAAATATTTAAAATAAAAACCGATAAAATTCAATGAATGAGACCATTCACGAACTATAGTTTAATTCAAATCAGCGATTGATCCTTTTTTTATCGTATCGGCATAGTTTTACTTTTATGAATTGAGTATTTGATTTTACATTCCTGAAATTGAACTTTACAATAAAAAATATTGGACTTATCTAAGTTGTTGAATTTCTTTTTATCTAAATATTTATAAATAGATTTTTTTTTCTTTCTTCCTTTTTTAAAAAAATTCTCATCACATTACATTAATGTTTTAAATTTATTGTACCAAGTTAAAAGAAATTATGAGAAGTCAGATCTTTCTTGTCATATCTTACTGGATCAACACTAAAGCCTACATAGCCATTGATTTCTATTTTTTGATCTCTTTCAACTTATTAAAGTGTCGGTGGCTGCTTTAAAAGGAAAATTGAAAGATATGAAGTATTATCGATAGCTATCCAATTCGTTTCATTTTTTATATGTCGCCTTTGTTGTAAATCCATTACTTCAATGCATAAATTCACTCAATTTTATTATTTCAATTTAATGGAACTTTTAATTATTATTTTGATAAACTAAACAATTTAATTTATAAAATTAAACTTATGAAACACTTTAATTTTCAGAGCCATTGAACACTTTAATTTATAAAATTAGATCTCTTAAACACTTATTAAATAATTGAAATTTGTGAGATTTATCATTCTAAAAATTATACGAAATCAATACTTTAAAAATAAAAGTTAAAAACGTTAAAAACTATTGTTGATAATGTAAAAATGTATACGATGTTGTTAACGTAAAAATGCTTGAAAACTTAAAGTTTCTTTTTTTTTAAAAAAAAATAATAATTTCAGGGTGGGCATGTGCCAATGCTAGGCTGCATGTAGCTCCAGTGTACAAGTATATAATAGGTCATTAATAAAATTCAGAGTGTCTAAAGTTGAAATTTAGAGATAAATTTATATATTTAACCTAAATTAATTTGGCAGATAAATCTTTATTCTCATCGACTTCAAGGTCGCATTTCAATAAAAAAAAGCTTAAAATTATTTCAAGCACACAAAAATATGAAATCAATTCGGATCACACACTTTACCTACCAACTGGCTTCATATATGCATCACTTGATACACTCCACAAATATATCACTATTAGCTGTCTAAATATTGTGCTTCTTCCATGGAGCCTTCATCAGCTTTGAAAAATATGAATGTTTCAAATTTAGAAGAGCTTCAACAAACCTTAATTGAATTTCAACAGATCATCTCAAACCTTCCAAAAGAAATTAGTTGGGAACCTCCTCAAAATTTACACAAATACGAAGATTTTTGGTGCTACCCATATATGCTTGAAGGTATAATGCTAGCTCAAAAATACTTTAGACCTCAACCTACTGATATTATACTTTGCACCCTTCCAAAATCTGGCACAACTTGGCTTAAGGCACTATGCTTTGCAATTTTCAAAAGAAGCCAACATTCTGATGTTTCTTCGATAAACCCTTTACTCACAAAAATACCACATGATATTGTGCCATTTATAGAGTTTTTATATTGTAATGGTCCTCAAAGAGACTCTAAAATTCCATTATTATCTACTCATGTTCCTTATTCTTCCTTGCCTAAATCAATTGTGAAGTGCTCTACATGTAAAGTAATTTATATGTGTAGGGATCCTAAAGATGTGTTTGTCTCGCAGTGGCACTTTGCATGTAAGCAATTGAATATTGAAGCTATTCCATTGCAAGGGGCATTTGATAAGTTTTGTACTGGATTATCTGCTTATGGACCTTATTGGGACAATATTTTAGGATATTGGAAAGCAAGCTTGGAAAATCCTGAGAAAATATTGTTTTTAAAATATGAAGATTTACAAAACGATACGTTGTTCTATGTGAAGAGAATAGCAGAGTTCATGGGTTACCCTTTCTCTGTAGAAGAAGAAAGACAAGGTATTGCACAAAACATAGTTCATTTTTGTAGTTTTGAAAGTTTGAGCAATTTGGAGGTGAATAAGAGGGACAAGATTGACACTGCATTTCCTTTTCAATTTCCAAATAATGCATTCTTTAGAAAGGGCATGGTAGGGGATTGGAAAAATTATTTAACTTTCGACATGGCAAAGCGACTTGATCAGATAACTAAAGAGAAGTTTGACGGTTTCGATCTTACCTTTTAGGTTGTTTAATAACTTGAGGTATATAATCTTAAATTATTATTTTGTGTTTTAGAATTAATGGTGTAAATGTTTATTTTTATATTACAATTTTATATTTTAGAATAAATGGTTTGTTTATTATAATTACATAAAGGAGCATAATTCATCCATCTTGTTCAGATAAGATTTGAAGAGGTAAAAGGGCATCCTTAGTGTGGTGCATACAGATCTACATCCTAAAAATAGCATTTTGGAAACATGAAACGTGTGCTCTATGAAAATAATAAACAATGTGACACCATATAAATTAAGGATCTTCATTTGACTAGTTAAAATATAATCTAAGAATGAAAGCACTGATGTAACCAGCACTTCAAACCATCGATTACTAGTGCTGGAACGTTAGCTACAATTTTACAAGTGTAACTAATTTTCAGCTTTTAATTTGGAACATTCCAACATAAACCAAAGTCAAGTTATCAATTTCTAACTTAGAACAACCGTTGATAAACAAACCAAAATAAATTTTGTTATGAAAATACTCAATTTCTAATTTTAAATCGAATAAATTAAAATTTTTAAGTTAATAATTGTTTAATTATAATTATATATGCTTAAAATGGTATAGAAAATTTTCTGATTCCAGCACAAATGGTTTGATTTTATCTAGATCAAGAATGTGAACTTACTATGGTAATTTTATCTAAACTTGAAATCACTTATTATTATGCAAGAAAGTTTAGCTAACGCTTTCTGCAAGATTGATGTTTCATAGAAACACATATTCAAAATAAATAGTCACGAAGCTCGAAAAAATATTAGTTCACACTCGAAAGGATCCGGAGATTCTAACGGAGAAATAAACAAACCAATTGATAATATTATATATTTTACGGATTTTTTATCCAACCAAAAAAGAAAAGAAATGGTTATTCATTCATTTAGTGGCTATAAAACAAGAATACTTCTTTGTTGATTGAAATACAAGACTAACTAACAACCGTATAAGCTTGTGCTTATCAGAAAATCATTGAACCGTTTGACATCTCATTAGCAGAAAGAAATACCGTTTGATATATTTCTATATCTAACTCTTCAATCTAATCCCATCGTTGGTCATATTTCGACTAATAGAAAGAAAAACTAAAACAGAAAGGCCGCAGTTTTAATAAAATTTAGCAATAACTAAGAACTCTTTAATAGACCATAGTTAGAAATTCAGATATGGAACCAAAAGGACTGCCTCAAGTGGCTCCTGCATTTTTTGGTTTCTGGGTTTGGTTCAATTTGCTGCTGAGTGTTGCTGTTTCACGACAAATTGTGGAGACATTACCAGGTTATAATGGCAGACTTCCATTTAAGCTTGAAACAGGGTAAGTTTTAATTAGTTTAGAGGTTTTCAGTACCTTTTTAGTAAATATTTTCTTTTTATAATATTAGAACTTTTGTGTTTAAAGTTATGTGGGTGTGGGAGATTTGGAGGAACTGCAGCTTTTCTACTACTTTGTAGAGTCAGAGAGGAATCCTGTAAGAGACCCGCTTGTGCTTTGGCTTACAGGAGGTCCTGGTTGCTCTGCTTTTTCTGGCCTTGTTTATGAAATTGGTATTGCTAGCTCTTTCTTGTTTACATTTTTTATTACATTTTGATTAATTCTTGTTTATTTATTTACTCCAATTCTAAACTAGAACTTTGAAAATGCTTCAAATTGAAGAAAGTTTTTTTTTTTCTTTTTAACTTATAAAGAGTGATTTTAGTAATAAAACACGTCTGCATCTAGTAAATGATTTCTACAATATTAAGAGTTCGATCTATAGAAAAAAAAAATTTGAATCTCAAATCGAAATTAGTCACAATGCCCAAAACAAATGTGAAAATTGTAACGCTTAAAATAAAAAAAAAGGGACTTTTTATACATATTGATACCTTAATTTTATATTGCTATATTTATGGAATACTTTTACTTGTAAAATTATATTTATGAAATACTTTAATTTATATAATTATTTTTATTGAATATTTTTATTTATAAAATTGTACTTATTAATTGTTAATAAAATATTTAAAAATTATGAAATCCCTGTTTTGTAATTTGTAGTAAAATATGCATAAAGTATTACACTCATTGAATAGATAATTGCAAAATATGTAAATTTGTATCCAATTAGTATAATTTTATAAATTTCAAGTGCTAGTAGCTCACATTTAAAATTAAGTTGCAATTTTGTTTTTCTTGTAAAATTCAGGTATTAATTTAAATTTATATATTAAACTCTTTTTAAAAGGTTTAAATTATAAGCAATTGAACTTTACAAGAAAAGTCTAATATTTTGTTTTGGGATTTTAAACTTTTTAATTTATAAAATTATATATGAAATATTTTAATTTATAAAACTGCATTTACAAAATATAGAGTTACATATTTTTCAATTACTAAATAATATTTTCTTGAGTCGAGATACTTTATAGTTTATACTTTTTTTTTTTAGCACAAAAAATTAAATAGTAATATTCGCTTTTTTTTCAAGAATCTTATTAGTTTCTATGGACTTCTAACTTTTGTGCAGGTCCATTCAACTTTGATTATGATGCCTTCAATGGGAGTTTGCCATCACTTATAGAGAATCAATTTTCATGGACAAAGGTGCAAAATTAAGTTCTACTATCTTTCAATTTTACTTTGAACGTTAAATATAACTGAATTTGTTTTCTGATTCATGAATATTTTTCACATATTTTCTAGATTGCCAATATTATATTCTTGGATGCACCAGTTGGAACTGGATTTTCCTACTCAAAAAGCCAACAGGGTTACTACACTTCAGACACGTTATCATCAAAGGCAATTTATCAGTTTCTAAGGAAGGTGAGCCCTCATATATATTTGTACATTTATATCTATATGCAAATATTTATATCTATATGCAAATATGCATGGAATGGCAAAAAAAATGGAAGATTAATACTTTTAAGAACAATGTGTTGAAAGAAAGGCAAACTATTTCAAAATTTGTTTACTTTTTTAGTTATGCTGCAGTGGATAATAGATCATCCCAAATTCTTGTACAATCCACTTTACATTGCTGGTGATTCTTATTCTGGCATGATTGTTCCAACGGTTACCATTGAAGTAGTAGAAGGTAGCTTTCTTCCTTGGATGTAACACAAAAATTATTTTGGAGATCTTTTTATTGAAAATGGTTGTTCTCTATAGTTTCTGTTTCTATTCTCACATTGGTTTTTGTTGACGGTTGTCTTGCAGGAAACAGAGCCAAACACAAGCCTTACTTGAATCTCCAGGTACACATATGTACTTCTGACAAACTTAAATTATTTACTATTGTTTCAATTCATCAATGTCTTTTAGTGTATCTAAGACTGTGATATTACTTAAATGTGAATCAGGGATACATGCTTGGTAATCCAGTAACAGATTTACATAATGATGAGAATTCAAGAGTTGAATATTTCTACCGAGTAGGACTCATATCTAAAGAGCTATATACGGTAATTGCCTGCTGCAGAGATCAAAATTAATACACAATGACTATTTCATAACTTCACTGTGATTGATAAGTTATAAGCATAGAGGGTTAATTTGTTTCGTAGTTAGATATGCATTTGAACAATTTGGTTCTGCTTACTAATTCACATTCTCCTATTTCTCCATATGTTTTATCTTTGCATAACATGATTTGTGAATTATGCAATGCACAGGATACATTGAATAATTCTTGACGTTCATAGAGTTAAGGATAATCAGTCCAGGCAACCATGGCGTTCATTCAGCATTCATTTTGTTAAATAATATTTTTGTCAAAAAAATAATTGAAGTTGTTTTATGCTTTTCCAGGCTGCTACAACATACTGTGTCGGCGAATATATATCACCAAATATAAGCAATGCTGATTGCATGGATACCATTCAGCACATTGCAGAGGTTAGAAGTACTGCTTTCATTTCTTGAATAGAATGGGGAAAAGGTTCACGTTTTCCATCACAATTTATATGCCATTCTCTATGTTTTTTACTAATGAGGTTCAGATAACTATTTGACATTTGCAGTGCACTTTAAAGATATGTGACGCACAAATACTGGAACCAAAGTGCACTCTTGCATCACCAAAACTGAAGGGCTTGAAATGGGGACGCAAATTTTTTGATGATACTCCCATAGACATTGCTTTATCAACAGAAGAAGTACCGAATAATTGGTGCCGAGTAATACCTCTTTCTCCCTCTCCATTCCCCAAAAAAGGATATGTAGAATTCCTTCAATCAACTGGATATTTATTCAACTCCATTAGATCTCAATTCAAACTACAAATTCAGTAAATTATGTTACAAACTTTGTTTCAGAATTCAAATTATGTACTCTCTTACATCTGGGCAAATGATGAAGGCGTACAAGAGGCACTTCATATCCGAAACGTAAGTCGCTTTAAAAAGTAAAATTAGCCTGTCTGTATCAGTATGCTGATTTCAAGTTGGTGCTTAAATTTAAACTAATTCCACTGAGATAAACTCAAGGCATTTTTTCTTTCACTGGCAATCAGAGTACGATAACAGATTGGAAGAGGTGCAACAAAACCTTGGCTTATGAGTATGACTTATTAAGCACTGTCTTTTATCACAAAGAACTCCTTGCAGCTGGTTATCGAGCTCTGGTATACAGGTAAAATTTTTGTCTTGTTTCTTTAATCTTCAGGTTATCAAATTTACTATCCTCTTTCCATCACTGAGCAGATTTTGAAATATAGCAATAAACTGTCATCATTTGTCAGAGGATCAGTTTACATTTAACCTTACCTCATATATATATCATACAACATCAAATAGGTGTATGCATTCCTGTATGTCACGTTGAATCTTGGACTTTTTTTACTATTAATGTCTTGGAATTTCAGAACACAAATATTAATCCTGAAACTTGAGGAAAATAGATATTTCTTCAAATACCTTGTCCTTAAGTATCACTTGGAAGTGTTTTCTTCTTTTCTTTTATGTGGTCTTATTCCTTATGCTATTTGTTTTCTTGCAGCGGTGACCATGACATGCTAATTCCTTACACTGGTACAGTCACATGGATTGACTCCCTCAACTTAACCATGACCGATGGTTGGAGACCTTGGTTTGTTGAAGGTCAAATAGCAGGGTTGGTTTCTAAATTTCAATTTATTTTAATTGTGGTCAGATCAGTCACCTATGAAGCACTGCCACTTTAGTTTTGGGTGCATATCCATGTTGTCAACACTTTTCCAACACAACAAGACACAAATTCTGCACACGCCCTATGTTGTATTAATGTTATATCCTGTATCTGTGTCTGTGTTTGTGGTTCAGTGGCAGTTGCAAATCCAAACGACATTCATAATAATGTTTTACTTTCCTTTTCCTTTGTAGATTCACGGTCAAGTATTCTCGCGATGTTGGAGATGGTTTGACATTTGCTACTGTAAAGGCAAGAAAAACACTCTTCAATTCCTTACAAAGTCAGACTGTTAAAATAAGTAAACTGACTTTTATTTTTTTGGGTGTGTGTTTGTGTGTAGGGAGGAGGTCATACAGCTCCAGAGTACAAGCCTATGGAGTGCCTTGCAATGGTTGATAGGTGGTTGTCTTATTATGGCATGTGACGGTTATTGGAGGGAGCTTATTACAGTTCGAACCTCCAAGTTTGTTGAGATAAATTGGTTTAAATTCTTCAGTAAAATTATAATTATATATAAACAATGGTAGAAACTTGTAGCAAATGGCTGATTGTAGTGTATTCTCAAATTTGAGAAACAAAATTGTGAGAAAATTTCAGTTTTACATACTCTTTGGCTTAATCTTGCACGCTGTCATATGTTGCATAGATGAGTTTATTTGATTTTGCATTCATTTCGATGGTCTTATTTACCAACAGCAAATATGAGATTGCTTGTGCGTAGTTTGTTCCTATGTAATTGATTATTGCTTAACCTGTAAATATAATTATTGAAATGAGATGTTGAAATCTGAGGTGAATTAGATTTGGATGGCAAGAAATAGAATTTTGAATTAGAGGGGATAAATATGATAATATGACAAACAAAACTCGTTTACAGCTTGTTCCCGCCATGATTCTTGTAACAGCAGGGCAAAAGACCTATCAGACCCTACTTTATTCTAATTAGCTCCTATTTCCTAAGCAGTTCTTTTTATAATTAGTCAAATTGTTTATGAATATGATATAGTAGAAGAATGTATCAGTTGATAATGACATGAAAAGAATAAGCATTAGTGGGGAATTGGTGGAGTTGCTTCGAAGGATCCAATACATGTGAGAACCTATTTATTTTTACTATTATTATAATTAGTATTTGATAGGTGAAACAATGGTCACTGCATTTTAACTAGTTATTGACTTTCTGAAGAGAAACTATTGAGAAAGATAGCTACCCAGACCTCAACTACTGACTCCATCCAGATTAGGCATCAAGAACTGCTCTATTCATTTCTTTCATACTACTGCAGGCAAAGACAACTTGAATCGGATCAGATACAGGTACTCTCTTTTCTCTTGCTGTACTTGTATCTCCTCTAAAAGTAAAATTAATAGTACTTTTTTTCTTCTCTTGCCTTTCTCTCTCTTTCCATTGCTTAGTTGAAACAATCTTGTCATGTGAATTGTTGTGACATAGCTTTCCAAGAAGAATGGAGCAGCAGAACAATATTTTTGATATTGAGCTTCTGTCATTATGTCGCCGGCTTGAAGCAAATTGGTCACTAACTCTCCCATGTCACTTGGCAGCTGCATATATAGAGTTCCTAGTACACTTCGAAAACACAACGAGCATCTTTTCGAGCCAAAGTTTATTTCAATTGGTCCATATCATCAAATTAACGTAGAGAAATTCCAATTTACAGAGAGAATTAAACTTTGGTACTTGAATTGTATTATTGCTAGAGCACCGACTGATAATTCTGGTAAAAAAAGATTGCAATCTTTTGTGGAATCAATTAGACCCCACGTAAAGAGATGTCGCGAATGCTATAGCGAAGAAGTGCAAATACAGACTGATGATGATGAATTCATTGAAATGATGATAATTGATGGTTGTTTTCTTATTGAGTTACTCCGCAGGTTCGCAAAAATAGTACAACCAAGTGAAGATGACCCTTCGTTTAAAATGCCTTGGTTGTCAAAAATTCTAATGACAGAGTTACTGTTACTTGTGAATCAACTTCCATGGTTTGTCTTGCACAGGTTATTTGATCTCACAAAGGTGGATCGCTCAGAAACTCGCTCCCTTGTTGAGCTTGTTCAGCATTTTTTCTTTTGGAATGCTTTAAGAGCACAAAGTATTGTAGTAAACTCAAGTATGGAATATAAGCATTTACTCGATGTCCAGCGAAATAAAATTCTTTCTGGAAGTGATGATGCTGGGGGAGATTTTTTGCGTATTCCTTGTGTGACTGACCTTCTGAAAGCTGGTATTGACTTCACGGTTGGAGAAAAGACGGAACTAGTAAAGATCATATTCGAAAATGGAATGTTGACAATTCCACCATTAGTAATTTTAGAGAATGCAGAATCTTTATTTCGAAACCTTGTTGCATATGAGCAATGTGACAGAAGTCTAAGAGATAGAATTACAGGTTATGCTGCATTTTTAGACAATCTTATCAAGTCAAGTGAAGATCTTGAGTATCTCAAGAAAAAGGGAATTGTATATTTTTATTTGAGTGCAGAGGATATATCTAGTTTCTTCAACAGACTCTACAAAGATGCTGATCTTGTAAATTACACTTACAGAAAGATTTCAGAAGACGTCAATGCATACTGTGAATCTCTTTGGCCTCGATGGCGAGCAATGCTATTAAGAGATTACTTCAACAATCCTTGGTCAACTATGGCTTTTATTGCTGCCACTGTAATTTTAGTTCTCACCTTCTTACAAACACTTTATGCCATGCTTTATCACTAACCATCTAGCTCTTTTTATGTGCATTCACTTAGTTTGCCCATGGCCTGCAATCGCTCTTCTCTATGTCTTTTTGTATTTTTAGTTTGTATCTTCTAATAACGGGTGGTTTTTTGAGATCTGACATGAAGTTTCATGTCAATCTTCTCTTTAGGTAGAGCATATATTTTATAGTTTGGCTTAATTGTGTGCATACCATGATGATGGATTTGTAAATTGTAGTGTTTTTCAAATATGGGAAATCAGATTGTGTTCTAATGGCGGATATATTTAAATAGATAATCATTTGAAATTTTGTCATCAGGAAATTTAACACAAGATTCTATATTTCTTGCAGGGGATGTTCGTTCCAAATTCTGTTTAAAGTTCACTCTCTCAAATCCGATTAACATTATCAGAGTGAAAATTATGACTAAAAAACTGGGTTTGCAGCTTGCTCCTTCCTTGATTTTTAACACAGCTCTTTGATCTCTTGCTGTGAGATTTCTTCCACAAAATAAAAGTACCAGTATTCTCTAGGTCTGACCTGAGCAACTGGTCTCGTATTTCAAACCGAACCGATTAAACCAAACATCAAATAATCAAAATCGAATCAAATCAATATATAGGGTGAATTAAATTGAACTGAATCAATTGAAGTTGGTTAGTAAATAGATTGAACCAAAAACCAATTTGAACATAAGTAACCGACTAAAGTTGAACCAGAACATGAAAAATATAATTAACATGTAATTAATTCTCCTTTTACAGTTAGTCAATATGTTTATGAATAGAATATGGTCAAAGGATCAATGTAGTGGCTGATGACATGGCTAGAATAAGCAATTCTAGAGATCATTAATGGGGAATTGGTGAAGTTGCTTCCAATTTAAAAATGTGGCAACATATCATTAGAATATTTTTTGAGTTTTGCTATATATTTTTTCAATTAGAGGGTTGCTCCTTCCTTGAATTTTATCACAGCAGGTCCATCAATTAAAGATAATATACCTATCCTATCATACTTTATTATAATTAACAACTAATCAATTAGTCTTCCTTCTATAATTAGTCAATTTATTTATGAATATAATATGTTTAAATAATGAATTTAGTTGATAATAACATGAAAATAGTCGTAGACTTTCTATTCATCATCATCAGCAGCAGCAGCATTATTGATCATTTTGATAGTCATTGACCTTCTGAAGAGAAAGCCGTGAACAAGGCCATGAAGAATTTGCTCCATCTATTTCTTTTATACTAGTACAGGCAAAGACTCTTTGTCTCATAAGAGATACAGCTACTCTCTTCTCTCTTGTTGTACTTATGTTTCCTCTATATAAAATTATTAGTAATATTTTCTTCTTTTCTCTCTCTCTCTCTCTCTCTCTCTCTCCATTGCTTAATTGGATTAATCTTGTCAGGTAAATTATTTTGACATAGCTTTCCAGGAAGAATGGAGCTGCAGACCAATATTTTTTACATTGAAAAACAATTGCGTCCAATGTCATCTCCAATGTCACCTGAAAGCTGCATATATAGAGTTCCTAGCACACTTCGAAAAGACAAGGAGCACCTTTTGGAGCCAAGTTTTATTTCGATTGGTCCATATCATCGAGATGTACAAAAATTCCAATTTTCAGAGAGAATTAAACTTTGGTACTTAAATCGTATTCTTGCTAGAGTACCAAGTGATGCTTCTAGTATAACACGATTTCAATCTTTTGTGGAAGCTGTAAGACCTGATGTGCAAAGATGTCGCAAATACTATAGTAAAGAATTTCCAGAACAGACTGATGATGAGTTCATTGAAATGATGGTCATTGATGGTTGTTTTATTCTTGAGTTATTCCGCAGGTTTTCGAAAATAGTACAAACAAGTGAAGATGATCCCTTGTTTAAAATGCCCTGGTTGCGAAAAGTTCTGGTGACAGACTTACTCCTCCTTGAGAATCAACTTCCTTGGTTTGTCTTGCATAGATTGTTCAATCTCACAAGGGCAGATATTGGCAATGCAGAAAATCGCCCCCTTGCTAATCTTGCTCAGAATTATATCTGCTGGGATGCTTTGAGAACGACAGGTATTGAAGTAAACGCAACAATGGAATATAAGCATTCAGTTGATCTCCAGCGAAATATGATTCTTTCTAGAAGTGAAGATGCTAATGGAGGTTTCTTGGCAATCCCTTGTGTGAATGACCTTTTGAAAGCTGGTATTGACTTCGCCGTCGGAGAAACGGAGGCACTAGTGAAGATCACATTCAGAAATGGGATATTGACTATTCCACCATTAGTAATTCTAGAAAATGCAGAATCTTTAATTCGCAACCTTGTTGCATATGAGCAGTGTGACAAGAGTCTAAGAGATAGAATCACAGGTTATTTTGCATTTCTTGACAATCTTATCAACTCAACCGAAGATGTTGAGTATCTCAGAGAAAAGGAATAGTAAGTTTCTTCTTGAGTGCAGGCAGAGGAGGTATCTAGTTTCTTCAACAGACAATACGATTATGCTCATATCGAAAATTATCCTTACAGAAAAATTTCGGAAGAAATCAATGCATATTATAAATCTCGGTGGCCTCAATGGCGAGCAATGTTATTAAGAGATATTTTCAATACTCCTTGCTCAACTATTGCTTTTTTTGCTGCCACTGCAATTTTAAGTCTCACATTCTTACAGACAGTTTATGCCATACGCTATCACAACTAAGCTTCTAGCTAGCTCTTTTTATGTTAATACACTCAATGGCTCTTCTTTGTGTTTCTTCTGAGTTTTAGTTTTCATCATCAAATAATTAATGGGTGGTTTTTAATATCTGATGTGAAAGCCTGCAATGGCTCTTCTCTGTGTCTTCCTGTATTGTTATTTTTTGGCGTTTTAAGATTTGATGTGAATTTTCATGTTTCCCTTCCAGAACTGGAATCTTCTGTTTATGTTGGAGTGTAATACTTACTTATTGAGCAACTTCACAAATATACTGTCACGACCCAAAACCGTGGGCCGGACCGGCACTAAGACCTAGGTATGCTTAAGGCACCCGAGGCCCGTATTAAGCCTAAACTATCACAATCCATCCCTATTTTCATTTGACTATCAAAATAGTAAGCCCATATTATGACATTTTTCATAAGACAATCAGAGTTAATAATTTTTGACCCAGCATTAGTATTAAGTACTATTCGCAGCTCGGG
>CANUEX010010934.1:0-40804 GCA_948099535.1 Jatropha multifida
AATAAATCTCAACCTATAACTAAATAATCAATTAACTACCACAATTCTATCAATACACCACAAAATCAACTAAATAATAAATCAATTTTCACAAATACTCTATTTAACTAATTTCTCAACCAAAATACTAAAATTAATTAGTTAATCATCTAACAATATAATAAAATTAAATAATTAAAATACTAACAATTAACCACAAATATATAATCTACAAATTAATCTACTAACCAAATAATTAACTACTCAAACCATAAAATCATTCAACCAAATATTCTAAAATTAACTAACTAATTAATAAAAAATTTAACCAAATAAATTCTAAAAATTTTAAAATTAATACCCAATAAATATCAAAGTCCCGATAAATTCTTGAATGGGAGGAGGAGGAGACGGTGGCCGGTAGCAAGCTGGGCTTGCTGGAACGGTGGCCGGCAGGAGGAGAGGAGCAGCTGAATGGGAGGCTGCTGATGGCGGCAGGAAGGGCACCAGCTGGGTCTGCTGGTTCGCGAGTCAGAGGGAGAAGGGAGGATCAGGGACCAGGCAAGGAGGAGCTGACCGGGTTTGAGTCGCGCGATGGAGGAAGGAGGAAGAGCAATGGCCGCGCGAGGAGGAGCTGAGCATGGAGCCGCTGTGGCGGTCCAGCGGCATTGCAGGTGGCTGGCGTTGCGCAGAGAGGGAGACAGAGACAGATAGAGGTGGAGATAGTGAGAGGAAGAGGGAAGAGAAGAGGAGAGAGAAACTGAGAGAGAGGGCTAGTCTGTGGTTGTGGGAGGAGTGAGAGGCTGCTGACTGAGAGGGAAGAAAGAAAGAAAGGAAATGGAGGAGGAGAAGGAGGTGTCGATGGAGAATGAAGAAGAAGACCAAAAATAAAAAGAAAGAAATGGAAAAGAAAGATAAGAAAGAAAGAAAAAGCAAAAGAAAAAGAAAAGAAAAAAAATAATAAAGTTAAAATTATTAATAAAAACAAACCGTCCCCAACATAATATGTCGGAGGAAAAGAATAGTGATGCACAGTGATTATAAAAAATATCCGACTCGGGTCTAATTTAAATTAATTGGGTTCAATAAAAAAAATTGGTCCGATTTTTATTCGATTAACGGTTACTCGATTAATTTTAGGGCGAACCAAAATGGTTTTCGGTCCCGATAATATTACGTAGCGTAATATTATTGGCTAATAATTTAACGATTAAATTTAAATGGGAATTATTTTGAAATAAAAATTTCGGGGTATTACAATTTATTTGCTAAAAAAATTATTAAATGAAGATGCTTACAGAACATTTTTATTTTTTGAAAAAATATTTGATTTAAATTTTAAAGTAATAATCTAGTTGATATATGTAATCAAAGGTTTTTATTTTTTTATAGTGTTAAAATTTGTACTTATTCATTTGTACATATTTAAATGTATTTAATTTTGAGAAATATAAATTCAATGAAAAAATAATTGTAAAAAATGAAGAAAAAGGAAAAATTAATGGTTGAATTTCGCTCATTAAAATGACATTTTTTCTATTGAATCTTGACACATACGTTTCAAACAAATTATCAATAAGTTACAGTATTTTAGAAAGTAAACATTATAAAGTATAGCGAGAAAAGAATTTTGAATGCAAAATTATTAATATGCCTAGTTAAAACGGTAAACTTCTAATTCTAGTTTATAATAAAATAAAATAAAAATATAAGACTGCAAATATATGTGATATGACTCTTAATTTAAAATTAATAAATCAATTTAATTTTTAAAATTACTGTTGTTATAAATTTCTTGGATATAAAAATAAAAATTGAAAAAAAACATAAATCATAATATTTCTACACATGTGTGTTCAAATAAAACATGATTTTATATCATGTGTTAAAAGGACATAGAAATTGAAATAGCCATATAAAAAATTGCAACGGTAAAAATCAATGATAAAAAACTAAAAAGATAGAAATAGAATAACATAAAAAGAGATGATTAAATTATTAATTTACTGTTCAATGCCAAAACAATGATCTGCTTTATTAATTAAAAAATAACTCAAGGTTGAAAATGAAAATTTACTGTTTCTATGAACAGTAAATTCCGGTTCAACTTTTAGTATATACAAGCTAATGAAACATTAAAAGGTTTTTTCATCTGAAATTAATAGTTTTTGCTATTAAAAGAGTGCAAAAAGACAAAACATAGGACAAAGAAGAATTTTTAATGACAAAAGGTTCTCTTAACGAGGAAGAGGAAGATATTTTATAAATCAAACATCATTCCAAAACAATTTTTATAACTCAAACAAAAGCTAGGGTTTGTGGTTAGTATGGTGCAGTTTATAAATTGCTATTGTAAGTGTAGAAAGAAAGGAGGATAGAGATTTCTGAGACAACAAGAAACAAGCATTGTTTGTATTACTATTGTATGGATAATGTCTGTGGTATATTTCGAGGATGGTGTAAGCACTATTCAAGTCAAAGCATGGAGAATTGTGAGAATGAAGTGACACAAAGAAGTATACCTATTGGTATAAATGACATGAAAGCGGAGATTTTGTTGACGCGGACCAAGATGAGAAGGATAGTAGCAAGGCTGAAACGCATAAATGCAGAGCTTGATTGCCTGAATTTAATTTTGGATGTGTCTATGATGTAGGCATATAGTTTATCGAATCACCGGTTCTGCACATTTCAAAATTTTTAGGATGTTGAACCTTAACCATCCTCAAATTGCAGGTTCTGCTCTAGTTACAGTTTTAGTTCAATTTCGATAAACTAACAGTTTCGATAATGGTTTTCCGCAAATATGTATTATTTTTTTTTAAAAAAGGTAATGGTTCCTTTTTAAGATTATATTTTTCTTTCAAAAAATTAATATGAGTTTAAAAAATATTATTAAATGTTATTTTAAATTATTTTTAGAAAGCTCATGCTCATATATAAGAAATAAATTAATTAATTTTCCAAAATAATCAAATCAATTATCATTTGTTTTCTAACTGTTATTAATTAAATAAACTGAAAAAATTTTGAAAATGTTTCAAACAATGTAATTTTGCACTAAGTAAACAATTTAAAAGGGAAAAAAAATTGTTAAACTCCCATTTGTATCAAACAATATAACTTCAGACTAAATATTTCACTTTTTTTTTATCATTTTACTTTTTTTGATTTTTAACCTTTAAGTAAAGTGTATTTAAAAAAAACATAAGTAAAGTGTATTATATAATAAAATATTATTTAGACTTTTAGAGATATTAGAATATATTAAGCGATTATAATTTTGAAAATAAAAAAAAATTATGGTTTGAACCGAATTAAATTTATGAATTTCAGGCCAGTTTAGATTCAGATTTTATCATTCAAATTGATTAAAAAAGGTATGGTTCAAATTGATTCTCAATCAATCAAGAATTGAGCAAAATCCTACAAGTTAGGAAGTAATCATTGTCCACTCTCTTTATCATAACTTAAACTACAAATAGAAATTTTTAATTATTCAAGTGGCATTGGAAACAAGACTTCTTAGGCTTTTCAACGACATATTACACACTAAACTCCACCTTAAAGTGGGAATGAAGCCTCAGACATCATATCAAAGAAGTTGAAAGGCCAAAATTGAGAAGAAAAAAAAAAGTTAAAATCAGGGCTATTTGGGTTGGTTGCCACAAATAGCCCTACAGCATCCGAACACCTGCGGCGTCCAAACTCCTGCCACATGGCGTCCCCTATTTGCTTCATATTCTGACTAATTTTAACGAATTTAGCCTGGTTTTCACCATAGGTAGGCCGCCTACACCCTATTTTTTCACGCCCCGAGTTACTAGGACTGTGCAAAACCCGACCCATCTCGAGAAACTAGAAAGATCTGACTCAATCCGATAGAAAATATGAAGTTAAAATAATTTTTTCGGTTCGGTTCGGTTTGGATCATAAAATCTGAAAAATTTATATATTATAATCAGGTTGGGTAGTTTGAGTAAAACCTTGATTAATCCAAACCCACCCGTAAATCTATATATCTACAGTACAAAAAAATTCTCAAAGTTCATTATTTTTAATTGTGTGGAATCTAACAAGCATTTTCCATTTCAATGTAAAGTAAAAGCATATTAATAGCATGTGCATATTCAAATAATACTTTTCTTTTCAAATAGTACATTGTCGAACCATGATCATCATAAAACATATTCACTTATTCTGCCAATTAACAAAATCCAAGTTAAATGGGATCCGATTAATTCGATCCGAATTTAATCGTATTATTCAGGCGGGGTCCGAACTATTTAATGGTCGGTTCGATGCACCATAATAATCTAATTTAAAATTTTGAGTTTTTTAGGTCGGATCGGGTCAAAACCCGACCCGACCGATTACTTCGATTCTATTGACACCGGAGAATCTCTCTTTTCTCTCTCCAATTACAATCTTTTTTTAATTTTTAAGCCTTATGCTAATTAAGTTTCTTTAAATCAATTAGACTATGACCGCCCGAAAACATATTAATTGACTTTTCAAAATTCATTTTAGGTTTTTCAATTTATTAATTTTACTCTCAAATTAATCCTTTTTTTAAATTTATTTGCCGCCCTCCTGCGAAGGTAAGAGAGAATTGAGATCTAGCTGAATCTTTCAACCAATCCGTAAAGTCCCCAAGATCCACAAGGCTAAGGTATGTTTCCATAAATCCTAAATTTTTCTTCTTCTACTCCTTATTCACAAATCTGATTATGGATATACAAGATAAACAAGTAAATTTTGTGATTTTTCCCCTATTTTGTGAACCAAAATTAATAAAAACCTCCCTTCTCCTTTCTCATCATCTTTTTATTACTTGTGGGATAATTTTATTATTGTCATTGATTTTGGAGTAGTAAATTATTATTTTTATTTTTATTGGGTGATGTGTAATTATCCTAGAATCGCCATCAAAAGGTTAAAGATAATACTCCCTAATTTAATTTGAATTTTTTTATTGCTTTATTTAATTATTCATTATTTTGTTTCCCTTCAAAAAAATTATTGGTTATTTTGTTTATAATATTTTTTATATTGTTCATGCATTATTTATATACTCATGCATAATATTAACTGTTCATTAAAATTATTATTGGCTCAAGGTCAACTTTATTTTGAGATTTTGATGATTATGCAAAATAAATAAATTTAATATTATTGTATGTGTTAAAGTTGTTTTATGCAGATTTTTAATGTGAAAAATACTAAAGAAGGAAAGCTTCCACAATCCAAGATTCTTTGAAGACCTTAAAGATTATTAAAAATCTTTTAAGGGTTAATATTTTAGCAAACATGGTAGGATATTGAGAATATTTCTTATAAACACAAAATCTATTTTTGTCTCTCTTAAAATCATTTTTAAGATGTTTTTGAAATATTACCTCAAAAAGAAAAGTCAAATATTTGCTCTTTTAATTCACTTATCTAAATCAAAAAGATTTTGGCTTATACATTTTTGGTAACTAATAATTGAGTATTTTAAAAGATTCATATATCTTTTTATTTTCGAAAAGTCAAGAAACTCCTTAAAGCAAAGATTCATTGTCTTTTATAAAGAGATTTTTATTCCTCTTATAAAAAAGGTTTTTCTTCTTTCGAAAATTAGTGGTTTTTTTTTTGCAAGAGTAAAAGTTAATTACTTCAAGAAATATTTTTCAAAGTTTTCTTTTCAATCCTCTTCATTTCTTTTCATCAATTTGCTTCAAGAGATATTTTTAAGTGAAAAGAAGTTTGATAACAACATTATTTAAAGAATAATTCTAAACTTTATTTCTGTTTTCAAAATCTATTTTCTGTTCTTTCTATGCTTATAATTGCATTTCTCTCTCTATCCATATAAATTACTGTAATTCGTTGTGGATTAAAAGCTTTTAAAAGAAAAACATTTATGTAATAGCTTATGTGAAAAGCTATGGTATAATAGGTTATTAAGCGACCTTTTCCTTGTATATTTAATGTCTTGATGTGAGTTTCTGTTTTTTGCAAAAACAGAAAGGGTAGAGGTTGACTAGAACCCTTAGAAATCTAGTGGGACAAAGGTTAGTTTTAGGTGTTAATCTATTTTTTTGTAAAGTCGATCTGTCTCTTATCCTTGAAAAGAGATAAACATAGTGGAGGATCTCAAGATGAGTCTTGGGGAGTGGATATAGGCGAGTTAGTATCGAAATCCTATAAATCTCTGTGTTTATCTTCTTTTATTTTCTGAAGTTCTGCTTTCTATTTACACAACTATTAATCTTTTCAAAAATGGAAGTTGTTATTAAGTTTTTATTTCTAAATGTGAATAAACTTTATTTTTGTGGAACATTAAAATTCTGAATTTATGTATTTTGATTATACCAAGTTTGAATCTACACTTATATATTCAGTATAATTCACAATTTGAGTTGTAATCAGCTTTTCAATCTTAGATAAGGTTTGTGAATTAGTTCTAAATGTAATAACTATTCCTCACAAAGTCTTTTTAATTTTGCATAAGCTTTGTGAAACAGTTTTAAATGCAATAACTGTTCTTCACAGAGTCATTCTAATCTTGTAACAGTTTGTGAGAAAGTTTTAAACTTGATAACTAACTCTCATAAATTTTTTCTAATTCCGCTGCAATAGATTCTGATCTTTTGTTTTGAAAGTTAAATTTAAAAAAAAAAAAACCAATTCACCCCCTATTGGGTTGTGTCATAATAATAGGACCCACAATTATTTTCTTTTAATCTTGTTTTAATTTTAAGCTAAACAAATTATTTCTTTTATACTAAAGCCTAATTCATGAATCCTCTTTGGTTTCAAGTTCTAGTGCACTTTTCCGTTGAAAATTTTTTCTTGGCGTTAAATTGGGCATTTTCTTAAGTTTCCCCTTTTATAATTAAACCTGAAATGGCGACTCCCTTTTTGTAAAAACAAATCAGGTTAAATAGGGCTTTCCGTATAGTTCTAATCCAATTGAGTATTTCAATTTCTTTACTTGAAATGGTGTTTGGACAAGATCTTATAGGAAAGTGAATATCCTCATTGCATGGCATGTCCCAAATATTTAAACCTTTAACAAATTGCCTCTAGACATCCCTTTAATCTTCATTTTGTTTCCTATCCACACTGTGGTCGACATTACTAAGCATACTTCATGGTTTTAAAGGATTACACCTCCTATATTATGTGATTCTTCATCCAAAACAACATCTTCAATCTTAGCATCCACATCAGTATATTTTGCACTTAATCCAACAATATTCTCCACTTTAGGATTTCTTCCACTTAATCCACCAACATCGTTCACTTCAACCTTAGAATCCACAATGACACCACTAGTTCCTGCCATGCCACTATGCCCTACTTAGCTTTGTAAATGAACTACTGTAGGCTTAAATACATCTTCAATTTGATGATCCAATAGCATAGGACCAATATTACCGTCAACTTGACTAAAGAAATCATCAAACATCACTATTTAAAGGGGAGATATTCTATTACCGATGTGTAAAATGAGTACTGCAATATCCTTGAACATGCTAATATAAAATTTATCTTCGTCATTCTCTATCTTAATATTTCGACCATAGATGATATCTACATTAGTCTTTATTTTGTGTAGCTAACACATAGCATAACAATGTATGAAATTTTATCGGGGTTAACATTATTTATGGTATCTTATTGTCCTTCATATAAAACTCGATCACATACTGTGGAGGAAGCATGATAATAGTATCTTGAGATGCAATTTATCATATAGTCAGTTTAAGCGTTCAACTACTTATACAATGACTCATTACCTAAAACAATCCTAAATTCCCAAATACACTATTGAAATCGAAGCAAAGAACTACAAACATGTAATCCAATCTTTATATAATGTAATGATACCATGATGGTCAAATAATCGGCTTCTTGCATAACCTAGTTGTTGGCTCAAGGGTAGGGGTGGCCACGATTCCGGTTCTGAAATTGACGGTTCCGGTTTCAAAAGATATAGAACCGAAACCGAACTAGAAACTAACAGTTTCGGTTACGGTTTAGAACCAAATGGCTATGGTTCTAGTTTTAGTTACTTAATGGCTCCAAAATCGACAGTTCCGGGCAGTTCTCCTACTAGTATTCTTATGGATCGCATAATTATAAAATAAAAAATTAGGAAATGTTTTTTATTGAAAATTGAAAATATAAATATTTATGAAATAATTTTAGAAAGAACTTTAAGAAAAGATTTAAAAAAAGGCTTGAATTTAATTTATTTGTTTTAAAAAAAGGTTTGAACTTATTTTTATTTTTTAAAAAAGGGCTAGAATTTAATTTTTTTTTTAAAATGAAAAGGGGTATTTATAGTAAACATAAAAAAATTGATTTTCTATAAATACCCTTAAATCTAGTTGTTATATAGTTATTAGAATGATTAATTTGGAAATTTCACAAAAATATTTGAAAAAATAAAAAAAAGATTGTTGAAATCGGGTGGAACCACCATTCTAACCGGTTGGAAAAATTGCTGGTTCCAAGCAATTCCGGTTGGTTCTTCGAATCGACGGTTCACAATTCCTCAAAAGTTGAAACCAGAACCAGACTGTAGACCTCCGGTTTCAATTTCAATTTGGACCGATTTTGATTTCGGTTCTGAAAACCGTAAAGTAGCTATCCCTACTGAAGAGTCAATTTTATCTTGAGATTTTGATGATTATGTAAAATAAATAAATTTAATATTCTTGTATATATTAAAGTTATTTTATGCGGATTTTTAAAAATGAAGTTGCTAAAGGAATTAAGCTCCTACAATAGAAGATTCTTTGAAGACCTTGAAGTTTATTGAAGATCTTTTAGTGGTCAGTATCTTAAGAAATATTATAGGATAGAGAGAATATTCTTTTATAAGTATAAAATACTGTTATCTCTCTTATATTTTCGAAAATTGCCTTCAAAAGAAAAGCACAAATCATTCTTTTTATTACGCTTACCTAAATGGAAAAGAGTTTGGAAAAAATAACTTTTAGCAACTAATGATTATATGTAAAAAATTCCCATGTACTATCTTTTTATTTTTGGAATGTCAAGATACTCATTCAAGCAAAGATTCAACATCGTTTATGATGAGATTAATTCCTTTTACAAAAATGTTTTTCTTTTTTTGAAAAAGTGTGATTTTTGTAAGATAAGAGTTAATTGTTCAAAGTTTCAAATCTCTCAAAGCTCTCTCTTTAACCCCCTTCATTTCTTTTAATCTATTTTCTTCAAGAGATATTTTTCAAGCGAAAAGAAATTTGGTTACAACTATTTTCTGAAGAAAAGTTTTGGACTTTCTTTCTGTTTTCAAAATCTATTTTTTGTTCTTCTTATGCTTATAATTGTGTTTCTCTTTGTCTATATAGATTCTTATAATCTATTGTAGGCTAAAAGTTTTTAAACCAAAATTTTTTGTGTGATAGCTTAGATGAAAATCTATAGTGTAATAGGTGATCAAACGATCTTCTCCTTGTATGAGATTTAATGTCTTGATATGAGTTTCTGTTCTCAGCAAAAATAGAAAGTGTAGAGGTTAACTAAAACATTTAGAAATCTAGTGGGATAAATGTTCGATCTAGGTGCTGATCTATTTTCTTGTAAAGTTGGTTTGTCTCTTACTCTTGAAAAAAGACAACATAGTGGAGGATCTCAAGATGAGTCTTGAGAAGTAGTGGATAGAAGCAAGTTAGTGCCGAACCACTATAAATCTCTGTATTTATCTTCTTTTATTTTTTAAAGTGTTGCTTGATTATATTCTATTTACACAATTGTTAATATTTTTAGAAATGCAAAGTTGTTAAAGAGTTTTTGTTTCCAAAGTGAATAAGTTTTATCTTTGTGGAATATTAGAATTCTGAATTTCTGTATTGTGATTTAACCAAATTCTAATATGTCCATTTATTTTTTATAGAATCACAATCTCAATTATAATTAGTTTTCTAATATTGCATAAGCTTTGTGAAGTAATTCTAAATATAATAACTGTTCTTCACAAAGTCTTTCTAATCTTGCAATAGCTTTGTGAGAAAATTCTAAACTTGATAACTGACTCTCACAAACACTTTCTAATTCCGCTACAATAGAATTCTAATTTTATATTTTAAAATTTTAAATTTTTAGAAAATTTAATTTACCTCTCCTCTTGGGTTATGCAATACATTAACAAGACCCACACTAGTCTGTCACAACCCTGTCAAAGAGGGCATTTGAGGTAGCGAATTCGATAGCAAGAGCAAAGAGAACAACCTATTCTATTTCTATTTCTATTTCTATTTCGAAAGATCACATAGATTCCCTTTCTTTTTGTGACCAAAAGTCCATCTTGGGCAAGGGAAGGAAACCCATTAAAAAAGAGATGTAAAGTAGAGCTTGAACTTAAACTCAAATGTAGAGGAGCCGGGCCTCAAGTCGAAAAATGGGCTTTCCCTCCAATGACTAGTCCAGTCACTAAAGAAATCGATCGTTTGAGTTGTTCCATTCCATTCAATTTTATAAAAAAATAACCTTCAAAAAAAGAGAAGTCTTCTGAACCCAAGGGAATGAAGAACCAAATTAAAGCATCTTTACACTTCTTGTGTAAGTGCAAAGGATGTTTTGTTTTCCATTCACAACAGGAGAATGGTTTTTTTGTTTCCGTGCTCAAGGGTTATTTTGTCTTTTTGCATTCTTATAACGGCAAAAACCATTGATTTTGGACGGGATGACCTTTTAATGAGACGAAACTGAACATTTAGGACTAAATACCTAATATAAAAGATATGAGGACGAGAAAATTAGTTTTATAAAACCTTAGGGACTAAATAATTATTTTCCTTTCAAATTTTAAATTAATACTTTGATGATCATTTTATTAAAGTTACTTACAAATAATAATTTTTTAAACATTATTAAAAGTTTAATTAATATTTTTATTTATATAATACTCTCTCTGTTCGAAGATATAGATCCTTTTAAGGTGTTTTGTCACAAAATATAAATATTTTGAGTATCTTAAGGAGTAATAAATAATATTCTTCTAATATTACCTTATTATATTATATACTATAACTATTTTTATAAGCTATCTTTGATTTTGAGATAAAATGTAATTTGGTCAAAGTACCTTTGATTTTATTATAATTTAAAAAAATTAGTTATTTCCCTAATGATCATAAAAAAATATTAAATAATTTATATTTTATACATTAAAATAAAAGACAATGTATTCACTTTAAAAATAAAAAGACTTTACACATTATAATGTATAAAAAAAGTAATTATATTCTTAATGATTATTTTATATTTTAACAAGAAAAGTTATTAAAATTTTACCAAAAAAAATTACGTTCATCAGCTACTCGCTATCAGTTATAAATTAACAATTAAACCAAATTGAGTTCTTAGAAAGTTATTGAATAAGTCAGTTAAAAGTAATGTAAAACACTCCTTGCCTCTGCCTACTCTTTCAGTAAGTAAAGTAAAAGACTATGTTGTTCTAATAAATTTTTTAAAACGCAAACACTTCCTCATTTTTTTAATAAACCCTTAATTAAGTTGTTTTTAAATACCTATTAATCAAATAATTAAATTACTTAAATACAACTTTTAAATAGTTTTATCAAACACTAATTATTTATTTTTAAATCATTATCATCGTTATATATATAGGATTTTCTCCAATATTACGTCGCGCAAATCCTATAAAGTGAAAACTTATAGGATTTTAACATTCTCACTTATTTTAATTAAGAAATTTTATATTTTTTGGAATATTAATATTTATTTATTTATTTTAAATATATATATATATCATAAATATTTTTTCTAGCTACTGGGTATTAGCCATCTCTTCTTCTCATTTTTGCCGTGCCCTTCTCCTTCTTCCTGCTGCATCACCGTTCCGGCATCGATATGTTTCCACAGTCAAGAAAGAGAGAGAGAGGTTGCGTCTATTGGTGTGGCAATCATCATAAATATTTTCTCCAGATAAGGTATCAGCACATCTCTTCTTCTCCTTTTTGTTGTGCCCTTCTCCTTCTTCCTACTGCATCACCGTACCGGCAGCGATCTGTTTTCACAGTAAAAAAAGAGAGAGAGGTTGCGTCTATAGGTGTGGCAATCGTCTTATACATCATTACACACTAGCGCTGTAGCAGGTAATTTTTAAATTGAATTCGGATTTTTCTAGGTCTCCTTGGATTTTGTACAATTAATCTCAGATTTTCTAAGAACTTTCTTTCTTTTTTCCTTTTTTGAAAAAAGATAATCCATAATCATGAATATATCTTAAGATATCTTGCTTAGTTATTAGAATAATTGAAAAAATGAGTGGCAACAGCTAACAAGCGTAATTTCTTATGTTGGCAGCATAAACACATGATTAGGATGTTTTCTATTTCAATCCAGATGATAGATTTTGTAATGGTTTTGAGAAAGTATTAATTAATGTTGTTTATGGCTTGCATATCTTATTGTTTATTATCCTGGCTGGGCCAACATCATTTGCACCTGTCGTTTTTGTATTTGTATTTAACTAATTGAAGGAAAAAGTTGTAAATTTTTGAAGCAAAAACATGTTTTTCATTAAAAATTCTCTCTCCAGAATTTTAAATACAATGACTTTTAATACCCTTTGTTATTAATTCTTTATGAGTTTGTAAAGCAATGTCTCGCATTTCGTGATGTATGTTTCGGATGGTATTTCAATAACATATATAGATTAGCTGAGAAAGTGCTAAACAATATTGGCCGGTTCATTGGAGTCTCCAAAGTGAAACTCCTAATATTTGAGTACTGTGATTTATATTTTTTGTGAATTTTTTTAGCATTTTTTTTTATATTCACTTTTTTTCTCCCATTATTTATTTTTAATAATTAAATGTCCTCTCATTTTTTTGAGTTTTAAATTCACTTAATTATGGCAATATAAAGAATTTAAATATTTCAATTATATTTTTTTAGATTTTCATAATTTGTATATATATATATATAAAGATTTTTCTTAGTTTTTAAATTTAAATCAAATATACTATTTATTTTTTTTAGAAATCAAATATATGATAGAAAAACAATACAATGTCTAAATCTTTAAATTTTCATAATTTACAAATATAAAAAATTTTATTTTTATGTAGTCTAAACTTCAAATCAAATATAGTATGTTTAAAAATTTAATAATTTAAAAAATACTAAAAAAACCATATGTTTCAAAAATATACATCGTTTTTGGTTTGTTTAGTGATGATTTTTAATTTTTGAGTAAATTATTAGGTATAAATTTTACTTTTCTTCTCATGATAAGTAATCTATCAACGTTCGAGAATAATTTCATACAGTTTATAAAAAAAAATAAGATGAGATGATGGTAGTATTCTTTTTTTTTTCTTTCCCTTTTGATTTGTTTGATTATGATTTTCAATTTTTTTTTAAAGATATGAATTTAGTTTTTCTTCTTATGATAATTTAAATATTTTCAAGTCGATAATATTTGAGATCTTTAAATTCAGTTTATTGTTTGTATGACTATCAAATTTATCATGAAAAAGGCTGCCAGATTTATTATGAAAAAGACTGTATATGTAATTTTTCTTATTTTAATTTAAAATTCAAATAGTTGAATTGACGTGAAATTAGTAGTTTTAGCTGTTAAACTTTTATTTTGGTTGATTGAGGATTTGAATATTTATATATCGTCGCATATAAATAGAAAGTTTAAGATTCTTCTTTTGTTCACTATTCTATTTTTTTATTTTATTTTTACATTTCTTTCTATTGTTGAAAGCTTAATTTAAAGAAGAACATTGTGATATTTCTTGCATTATTTGAGTCGTTTACTTGGTTTTTTTTTTATTTTTTTATTTTTTGCATAGCTTAGCTTTATTTTGTTTATTTTTATAAGGATTTAAGTGCGTGCAATTTCAAAGGATTTAAGTATATTTTATGCAATGATGAATTAACTATTATGTTTTAATAGGTTTTTTTAATTATATACTTCTAATTAGATAAATCTCTACAAAAATAAAAATTAAATATTTATATTATTTTAAATACCTACAACACTTTACATCTAATAATAATTTCGGTCATTTTTTCCTAAAAAAATGAATTTTTTTAATTTATTCAACATATATATCTTACATTTGAAATGAAAAAATATATATATATAATTACCGTAGAACCAGCAAAGTACAAAGGACCGCCAAGTCAACTTATAAGTTAAAGAAACAAAAGGAAAACAGCCAACCCACCGCCCAAACAATGCTTCATTCGGAAACATTGAAAGATAAAAACTAACGAACAAGTTCTCGACTGCGGATGCATGGAAATAGCAGAATAGGTAATCAAATTTGCAAGATAACACTCTACGTATCATGAAGCAAAATACGTAGAGATCTTTTACACTTGAACGTAAATCAGAATAACTATTCGTATGGAAAAAGAAAAGAAAAACGGTGTCTACTGCCAAAAAAATTCTCAAAAATGGAACAAACTACTAAACAAACATTAGAGTTCTGGAGCTAAATCATTATCTATAACAAGAAGGAAGCTCAGGAATGTGGTGAATCTACTATTTCTTTCTCTCTCGTCCTGAACTGTCTTGAAACCTATTCTCCCATTTCCGTTCCAAGCAAGAAGCCTGAAAATCTAATCTTGCTTATCTCCAGGTCTATACTCGATGCCTTCAGCTTCAGAACTAGAGGCATGGTCAGCCTCATCTCGAGTACCGACTCTAAGCGGTTCCTCTTTGCCAATGGTTCTGATAAGCATTAACATTGCAACCACAAAGATAACTATGTACACACTTCTGATGCCAAATAGTGAACTGATATAACCCATAAACGACGGACCACTTATTTGTTTCTGTATTGTTTCTCCTTTTCGGTATCCTTCAAGAAAATATGAGATTTGAGATGCCTGGTCCTCCTCTGCAATGCTTTCCATACCAATAACCTTCATTTTAAAGAACAAAACATACAAGCATTAGTAAAATCACTTTTTTTTTTTCCTTTTTCCCTATATTAGATGCATGCACATGCCAAAAACATTGAACTAGTTAACTTAGCAAAAGAAATTAATATAGTATTGCAATAAATTTGGCTCTAGTATTATAGTAAACATATACAAAATATTTTTGTTGAATGAAGAGAGAGAATAAGATGGAAAAGTCCCACTGTAAGAGAAATAAGTAAGTTCCTACAAATCTACATATAACAGATCTTCCTTCTACATGATAAAACAAAGCTGTGATTTCCATTCTCTCCCTTTTGCCTCTTCTCTTTCCACCATGCAGATGAGACGTTCTTTTACTTCTAAGGAAATTAAATGGGAACCTTCAGACAGTATCCTAGAACTAGAAGACATCACTTTGCAAATACAATAAGCCTAGATCTGCAGAGATCCTCCACTAACAAATGCTAATTGTTGTTTCAATAAAAATTCTAAAGCTTGTAGCCACTAGACATCTATCATTGAAAAACTAAAAAGATGCAGAAGCCTAACTACTTAGAATTCTCATTTAATTTAGGTTTTATTCACAAAAATACTTTTGGAAGAATGACCTGCATGAAACTCATTACCCTGATTCAGCCTAGACAACAATTTTGCTGCTTATTACAAAACACTTCCACCATAATAAGGCCTGGCCAAAGTTCCAGAACCAGAACCAAATCAGCAGTTCTTGTTCTCCATAGTGGAACCAGAACCGTAACCTTAACAGCAAGGTTCCAAGTGGTTCTGGCTGGAATTATATTTTTAAAAAATTTAAAAAAGAACTAAAATCTTCCATTGCATTCTTCAAGAATTATAAATCTTTCAATTAAGCAAATAAACAAATTAATAATGATAATATTTTAATTAGAATAAATTAAAAATAATTTTGTTTTTTAAAAAGAAGTAACAATTATTATGATGTTATACATTCAGTATTATTAATTGTGATATTACATTTTCTTTTTTCTAAAGTAAAAATATAAGTAATTGGATTTTCACCTAATAAATTATTTAATAAATTAGAATTAGCCATTTAAATTTTTTTTTTTCTAATTTTTCTGATAAAAAAATTAATTTCCAGGCAGGGAGATGCCTGCCAAGGTACAATCCCAATTCCAAATATCATAGAATTGGAATCACAACTAGCTCTGGTTCTGGTTCTGGTTCCGGTCCAGTAAAATTCTGGCCAATTTGGTTTCAATAAGTTCAAAATCAGTGCAGTTCTGGTTCAGAACTAGAACCTTTGCCAGGTCTAATACGTCTACAAGGTCAAAAAAGCTTGTTTGGTTCTGATTTCATTCATTACATCATTTTTCTCAGAATTTAACAGTATCATGTACAAGGATATCTCTATATATCAGATGAGGAAACGTCTCCATTGCACACAGCAAACCCATACCGATCTAAAATGCATCCCATTTAAGGCCACAGATATAAATAATGCATGTCTGTGAAACAGAAAGAAGTATGAAAAAAATTAACATATGTTCTCAATTTCCCACATCAACCAATTAAAAATGATTATATCATCATTTATACATCATATTAATCAATGTCAAGAAGAAAGTAAAGTAAATAAACTGGTTTATATTATGTTATATATAATTAACAATTACTTGCAGAATGTACTAAATTCAGGAACAAGAATTCAAGTGTGATTTTATAACCATTATTTACCGAGTGATACTTCTCATTATATCATCATTTATTCATCATATTAATCAATGTCAAGAAGAAAGCATAGTAAATAACTTGTACAATATAATCAACAATTACTTGCAGTATGTACCAAGTTCAGGAGCAAGAACTCAAGTGCAATTTTATAACCATCACTTACCGAGAAATATTCCTCATTTCCATCCCAAACAACCATTTTCGGCAGTTTTGTCTGCTTATTACCACCAAATGAATCAGTAAAGTCATCCCATTGTTTGACACCAACATAACCAAATACTAAATCACGATTTGCAGATGCAGCAGCTTTTAGTAACTTGATCAGTTTTTGTGATTTTTCATCGGATTCATCTTCCATGATGGTCAAGACAATTTTCCTCTCATCATCTTTCAATATCTTCAGCGTGTCATGGTTCATGGGCACAACTGGAGGAAGAAAATTTTGTTTTACAAAGTCCTCCAAAAATTTCTCTGCATATTTAACAGGAGGAATGTAAGAATTGCTCACAATAATTTGACCAACAAAGAGAAATAAAACAGGTATAACTAGAGAACGAACAGAAACATCTATGCTAAAGCAGATGAATTTGGATGCGACAGAAAATATAGCATGCTGATCAACTCAATGCTGAAATGACTATGGAGTCAGTTGAGACGTTTATGCTCAATTAGTTAAATTAATGAGAGGAATAAATATACCATCCAGAGTTCTACCTTAAAATTCTTGGCTTAATTGACGAGATTAATGAACAAGCTCATCATGAACTTACCTGAAAGTTCTCCACACCATATTTAACCTCCACTTAGCAAAAATAAATGCTGAAGCTTAGCTCCACTTCAGCCTTGCTCGTTATTTTAACCATAGATGTAAATTTTTCTTTATCTTCTTTTATTCCTTTTTTTCCCTTTTTTCCCTCTCAAGTTCTGACGTGTATTTCATGCATAAGAAACATCATGAATTTTAAAGCTATAATTATATCCACAATGGTTTATGCATAAAAAATTGAAAGAGAAGTAAAAAAAAATTAAAAAATTTTTTTAAAAAAAGTGGATGATTTATTTGAATCTAGACTCTTTTCAACATTGTATCAAGTTTTTATCATACTCCTTTCAGTTAAAAAAAATTCAATAGATTGCATAGGTAACAGAAGCACTAAAAAGTCGTTCCTAATACATATAGAAAGCCGACTCAGTTCTACCATGATTCTTCAACCCATCAATATTAAGTATAAAGGCTGTAACTTTTTTCTTTTTTCATTTAGATTGACAAAGACTTCAGTTTGATTCACCATCTGGTAGTATTTGTCATTGCCTGCAGAGGCAAAGTTGCAAAAAGATGTAGAAAGTATACACCAATAGAAAAATCACATCCAGCCACTGAAACTCCCAATAAGTTTTATTGGAAGCAAACTAATTGATATTAACTCAGTGTATTGCCAACTTCTGTACAAGATTCATTTATGAACTTAATGTAAAGGTTAAGCCACCGTTCCCAACCTCTAGTTCTAGGAATCCTAGCCCATTGTTCTGCTTAACCTCTTCCTGATTCCTCAGCTTTACTGATTCCAAGACAAATATGTCAGCTAATAATGGTGTTACAATTTGATTCTCAGCCACATGGTGCTCCCTGAGTTGTTCTACATTTCTATCACAACTGCCTCTGATCCCCACTTTGTGCAGTTTATATTAACTTATTAAGCAAATAACACAACAGGAAAGTGACTGACACCAGACAGCCCGAGCATAACCACACAAATGCAACATAAATAGACCTTCCTTTTACTTCTTTTTTCTCATTATTTTTTCCCCTTTTCTATCCCTAATTCCATTCCTCTATTCTAGCAAATGGAACCTAGATAACGGTCGAGTACACAAATATCAAGGGAATGAGATGTCAAGCAGAAACATGAAATAACCAAATGTTAATGGTCAAATTCTGAGAAGAAAAAGTGCAGATATTTTATCAGCATAAAGAAAAAAAATAAATGGTTGGTTCCTGATAAATGGATATAACTAACCTTCAAAGGGGCCATAAAAGATGCTTTGCTCATTATAACTTGGATGAATCGATACCAAAGCAGGAACCTTGTCAAAATCATATTGTACCATGATATCCTCAGAAAAATCATTTGCCACAGAAAACCAAGCCTTTTTCTTATACTTTATGCCCAGTGTTGATATTGTTGTCTCATTTAAGCCAAAACCTATAAATACTGGGAAGAAAGTTCCAGCTGCTTCAGCAAATTCTCTGATAGCAAGGTCTGAATTAAGCACAGCGACATCAGGAGCAACAAATTTCTTCAAATAATGGACAAGTAACTCTGCCTTCCTTGGTCCATAGTAATCCACAGGAACACCATGCATAAAGATTTTCAGGGTAGGATAGCCACTGCATCAAAGTAAGCACAAATATTTCAAGAGAACGCTACATTGAGATAAGCATATCTGAGATTCAACATTCAGAGTAAGCATACAGGTAATACTAGTATCATAGGACTCGAATATCAAGTTGAAAAACAAGTTGTGAACTATCAACTGGAATGAAACAAAAACTAGTGCATACATACTCAAGGTCATATTTGCGAGCAAGACGGGTATACTTGTCAGCATCTACTTTTGCTATCACTATAGGTTCCTTCAATTCAGCAAGAACAGGGGCAGCAGCATCTAACTGCAACAAAACAATTAAACCAATACATCAAAAGGAGTGACAAAATCAACAATATTTCGCAACAAATAGCAAAATGAGAAGGTATAACTCTACTGAAAAATAAGCTAAAAGCCAAATTTCTAGATGTATTTTAACCAAACCTCACAGAGTGCATTCACCACAACCAAATACAATAGCAGCACTTTACATCCCAATATTAATGCCCACAAGCTCACTTTTTTGTCAACTTAAACTACCAAATTACTCGGGCTATAAAGATACAAAACAACTAGCATCACTGACGCCTAGTGCCAAATAACTAAAACCAAAGTATCTATTATTACAGTTGAACACATAAACCAGAATCAAAGAATCTCACAAGCTGAGATGAATTACAAACATCCAGACAAATCTTCAAAGAAGTTCAACCTCTGACAATTTTCAAAAGGAAATTATAATTTTAGCATTTTAACCAAATTTCAACAAACTATTCCTCAAAATTGAATAATTTAAGATAGCCAAAGCAGATAATCTATTCAACATCTATCTAAATCTGACCCAATTCATATGAAATCTCACTTCAATTGTAGCAAATGCATGACCAATTAGATAAGGAAATGTATAACCGAAATGAACAAATCAAAACCAATAAAAAAATTTTCGACGTACCTCAGGAGCGAGACGCTTGCAGTGGCCGCACCAAGGAGCGTAGAAGTCAACGAAGATGAAATCAAAGGAGGAAATGGCCGAATCAAAGTTTGATTCGTCGAGCTCCAAAACTTTGCCATCTATCTTGAATTTTTTCTCGTCCGATTCTGAAGATCGTGAAGTTGAAATTAGCAGAGCCAAGATGGAGACTGTTAGAACCAATATCCCGATTTTCATTTTTCTTTTCACAGTTACGATTTGTTTCGATGACTATTGCTGTTTCGTTTTCCCTGTATAGGGAGTTCTTAAAGAAACTCTATTTGCTGACTAGAAAAAAGTATGAAATGTTTGAATTTTAAAGTAATATCATCTTCCAGCTTTTTTCTAATGAAAATTTTATTTAAACACTACCTTTCAAAAAAACAACATTGAAAATGCTAAATTGAATGGAATATATATTATTTAAGATAAAAGGCAGTAATTTTTTATTAGAAAAAAACAAATTTTTTAAAGAAAAAAATAAATATCATTAACTTAACCAAACATTATCAACAAAACAAGGAGAGAGATTATTTCAAGCTTAAAAATGAAAATAGCTAATGGACGCTCTAATAATACGTGAGCATTCATATTTATTTATCTCCTAACCCACTAATATCTAGCCTAGAATTTAAAGTAATCTTATAATCCAAAACAATCAAACTAAATTTAGAATTATCTAAAGAAAAAAAATTAAGAGCGTTAACAAGTTTTTTATAATAAAAAAAATATAACCACTAAAAGGTAAATAATCCTTTGCATAGAGTCAGCAAGTCCTTAGCATGAGAGCTTCGACAATTGCTAGATCACCATTGCCTTCATGGAAACCTGAAATAGCGTGTTGGAAGGTGCTTTCACCATCCTCTATCACAAAACCATAACCAATCACATCTATGACGGCAAACAAGGTTTCATCTACAAATATTAGTCATTTAAAGTTGGAGCTAGGAGTTGACAAGCCTCCATGGATATGTTGCCTGATTGTTGACATAGAGTTGGATAGAGTAGATGTTGCATGGTCCACTTGTCTCTGCTCATGCATGTAATTGGATGAAGCAACAAAAATATTAACTGAAGAGCACTATTTTTGTTCCCACAATAACTGATTTCTAGTAGACCAAAATTTTATGCCAAAATTGTGAAAAACTCAATATCATCCTTCCATTTATTATTTAAAACCTACAAAAGAAAATCTGAAAATTAAATGTTAGAGGCTCAAGCTCCAAACACGGCCCACTGTCCTCTATCACAAAACCATAACCAATTATATCCGTAGCAGTAAACAAGGCTCCATCTAAAAATATTAGCCATTCAAAGTTGGAGCTAGGAATTGATAAGCTTACATGGTGTTTGATCTCTGATTTTACTCAATCAGTGGATTTGCGCTCTACAAGTATACGGGTCGTACAAGTAGTAAAAAAACTATTGTCCCAAAAAGATTAGAGAATAGACTATTAATTTGTTAATTCGATAATTATTAGGAAGACTAAAATTAAATGAAGTTTCAATTAAACTAAGTTGCAATTAAATTAAATAAATTTAAATTAAAATAAGCAAGTGGAAAAAATAAAAAATAAATTCAATAAATAATTATTGAAATGGTCTAGTTATGGAGTCTCTATTAATTCTTAGGTGCAAACTCTGAATACTTGATTTATGCAATCTAGATTCCTCTTTTGAGTTTAAATGGACAGCTATAACCATATGATATCTACTTTTATAGCCTAACATGGTTAAAACGTTATGCCAATTCTTGAAAGAGAACTAACCTAAAGTATGCAGATTCCTCTTTCGAGTTTAAATGGACTATTAAAATTATGCATTTCTACTTTTGGAGCCTAACACAATTATAATTTATTAAGCTGGTGTTAATTTTTTTATCCTCAGAAAATCTAGCCTATTTCTAGGTCTAGAAAAAAAAAATTATAAATCTAATATGTGAGATCCGATCTAGTTTGTTACCCTTTCAGTTTGTTCAAACAGATCTAACATTATGCAAATATGAGATTCTAGCATATTCACATGCATTAAGTTCAACATATTAAATTAGGAATTAAACATTCAACATAAATTAAATTAATCAAAGTTGCATTTTAAATTAATAAATAAATCTCATAACTAGATTCAAATATTTAGCCTAGTATTATCACAAATAAATCAACAAAATTAAAACACACAAAAGGAGTAAAAGTCATAAATAACAAACTTAGGGGTTTATTTGATTAGTTACTCACCAAACTCCACGCCCTAAGCTTGAATAATGGCTCCCTTCCTTCTGCAATGCAATAACACTACCTAAACCAACGAATTCTCTCTTAATATTTGCTGAGTTTGTGATTGGCCACTTATTCCTCTTCTTTCTTCCTTGCGGTAACAAATGCCAAAAAGAGCTCAAAGTGTCCAACTGTTGAAACTTCTTTCTTTCTTCCTTATATAGACATTTTTTTTCCTTATATAGACTTTCTTTCTTAGCTTCTTATTGGTCCACATCACCAACTCTTCAACTTGCACCACTTGCATCTGCAAAAGCTATTTTCACCGCCCATGTCAAGAGAAAAAGATAATAAAATAATAAAAGATGAGATGTATCTAAACTAGGTGCATTGTTTCTTCCAAAACGCTGCAGTTTTAGTCCAAGTGATCTGTCAGAAGATCATTTTGAAGGTTATTTTGTCTTGGTCCAGGTCCTTCCATGTAGCTTCATGCTTCTTCTTCCTTTAGGCTAATTGGGTGATGGAATCATTGATTGGCATCTATTGGGCCATGCTATATTCAACAACTTGCACAACTTGAGTCTGCCAAGTTGCTCTCCACTGTGTAAAAAGTGAATAAAAAGTATTAAAGGAGACTGCTCACAAGGTTGGATACAATACTCCTATGAAAACTACAGCATTTTCAACTCAAATGATCTGTCAGGAGGTCATCTTGCAGCTCACTTCGTGCTGGGTTCTCAACTGTTCACGTTGATTAATTTTTCACCATTACTTCTCTTGAATTTTTGAACATTAGACTTGGGCTATTTTGGCTTTCCAGGTGTATAACTTGGGCTTCATCATTAACAAGGCTTCAATAGCCTTCTTTGCTTTGGTTTGATATTAAATGGGTCATATTTGGTCCAATTTTGCTCAAAATAGTAAATGTTGGTGTGGTCCATGTGTAAATCCAATAAAGGGAGAAAATCATGCAAAATGGATTTTTATTCTTATTTTAATATTCAAAATAAAGCTAAATTTAATTAAAATAGATGGTAAAATACATACATATTTTATTATTATCACATGGATATGTTGGCTAATTGTTGTTGTGGAGTTAGATGGAGTAGTTGTTGCATGGTCCACTTGTCTCCACTCATGCATGTAAGAGGATGAAGTAATAAGAACAACAATAGAGGAGCACCATTTTTGTTCCCACAGTAATTGATTTCTAGTGGACCAAAGTTTCCATGCCAAAATTGCAAGAAACTTAATATCATCATTCCCTTTATTATTTAAAACCTGCAAAAGAAAATCTAAAATAAAATGTTATGGGCTAAAGCTCCAAACCCGTCCACTATCCTTTATTACAAAACCATAACAAATCATATATGTAGCAGCAAACAAGGCTCCATCTACAAATATTAGCCATTCAAAGTTGGAGCTAGGAATTCACTAGCTTGCATGGTTATGTTGCTTGGTTGTTGACGTGAAGTTCGATGGAGCAACTGCTGCATGGTCCACTTGTCTCCACGCATGCATGTAACGGGATGAAGCAACAAAAACATCAATAGAGGAGCACCATTTTTGTTCCCACAATAATTGATTTCTAGTGGACCAAAGTTTCCATGCCAAAAATGCAAGAAACTCAATATCATCCCTGTCTTTACCATTTAAAACCTGCAAAAGAAAATCTAAAAATAAAATGTTAGTGGCTAAAGCTACAAACCCGCCCACTGTCCTTTATCATAAAACCATAACCAATCATATTTGTAGCAGCAAATAAGGTTCCATCTACAAATATTGGCCATTCAAAGTTGGAGCTAAGAATTGACAAACTTGCATGGATATATTGCCTGATTGTTGACGCGGAGTTGGATGGAGTAGCTGTTGCATTGTTCACTTCTCTCCATTCATGCATGTAATGGGATAAAGCAATAAAAACATCAACAAAGGAGCACCATTTTTGTTCCCATAGTAACTAATTTCTAGGGGACCAAAGTTCCATGCCAAAATTGTAAAAAACTCAATATCGTCCTTCCCTTTATTATTTAAAACCTATAAAAGAAAATTTGAAAATAAAATGATAAGGGCTAAAGCTTTAAAATCCGCAAAATCTCCAAACCTCCTTTGCTCTCTAACAGTGAAGCAAAACATTGTTTATGTCCTCCATATTACTACAAAAAGGCATTTATCATCCATATTAATACCTCTCCTCCCAAGCCTTTCTTTTATAGGTAAAATATTTCTTAAAGCACTCCGCAAAAAAATCCCGAATTTTAGGAGGTATATCCAAATTACACATTCTTTCCCAAACCTCACCCTATAGTGTATCAGGTTCTCTGCCTAACAAGCTAATGCTTGTATGATAGCCAGACTTGACTGTGTAAGTACCATTTTAATCAATTTTTCACATAAGAGAATCCTTCTTATAAAAGGAGCTAAAAGAAATACAAATAATGATTATAATATCTCTAGTACTAAATAAATCCATAAGCTTACTAATATTCTAACTTCTACTACCATTATTTAAAAGCTCACTCACCCTCGTACTATGATCAATAAACACATCTCCATCATCTATCAAAAAGGAACCTTGTTTTGGAATCCACGAATCAATAGCAACCTTTATACTCTGCCCATCTCCTACTCTCCATCTAAACCCATGTTTCAAAATCTTGCTAGAAAACAAAACACTCATTCATATGAAACTTGGATTTCTTCCTAAGGAAGCCGTAAGAAAATCTCCCCTTTGAAAAATATTTAGCTTTGAAAACTCTATAAAGGAGAGTGTTGGTTTTAGTCATTAACCTCCACCCTTGCTTATCTAGCATAGCACTGTTGAAATAATGAAGGTCATGAAAACCCATACCGCAATCCCTTTTTATACTACACTTGCAATTGCAAGCAAGCCAATTAATGCCTTTATTTTTTTCCCTCTTTCTACCCCACCAAAATTTTTTCATAAGCTTATTTAATTCATCATAAAGAGAATCGGGAAGCAAAAAAACACTCATACAAAAAAAGGAGATAGCATGAGCCACAGATTTAATGAGAACTTCCCTCCCTATCCTAGACAAGAATCTATTACTCCACCCATTAATACGTTTCCACAACCTATTCCGAATAAAACCAAAACTTTATTTTTTATTACCCCCTACTAGAGATGACAACCCTAAATAAGAACCCTTCCCCAAAGGCTTATTAACTTTTAAAATGGTAGAAATGTTGGTTGTCAGGTCCTTATTCACATTTGGACTAAACATAACACCTAACTTACTAAAATTTACAAATTGACCTGAGGCTTGTTTATACTCTCTCAAAATAGACTTAACCCGATAAGCTTCAAGGACATTTGCTGTGAAAAACAAAGGGAAATCATCTGTAAAAAAGATGTGAGAGATCCTAAGACAACCCCTACCTACCCTAACACCATGGATCTAACCTCTTCTCTTAGCATTAGAAAATAAAAGAGATAGACTCTCTGCAAAAATAAGATATAAGTACGGAGATAAAGGGTCCCCCTGTCTAAGGCTCCTCTTAAGATTAATAGGACCCACATGACTACCATTAAAATTTATATTATAAGAAATCTAAAAAAAACACAAAGTCATCCACTTTACCCATTCATTAGAAAAGCCAAGGTTACACAACATATCTCTAAGAAAATCCCAATCCACCCTATCATATGCCTTACTAATGTCTATTTTTAAAGCACAAGTACCCATACTGAGCCCAATATTTCTTTCAAATTATGGACAGTTTCAAAGACCACCAAAATATTATTAGTAATAAGCCAGCCAATTACAAAAGCAGATTGATTCTCAAAAATAATATTTGGCAAAATTTTCTTAAGCCTGTTAGCTAGAGCCTTTGAGAGAATTTTATATATTACATTACACAATGAAATCAGCCTATAGTCCTTATGACACTAGGAGATTCATTCTTAGGAATTGGAACAATGAGAGTATCCATAAGGGTATTAGGGAATGTACATTAATAGAGCTGTAATCTACACGCATTTGTTACATCCTTTCTAATAATATGTTAAAATTTTTTATAGAAAGCAGGAAACTCGATGTTTTATCCGAATGCATCTAGAAGACAACCATTTTAAAATCATCATCCGTAAATGGGGCCGTTAATATTTCATTATCCTCCACTCGAATCCAAGAAGGCACCACATCAAGTAATCAATTTCTACTAGATTGTCCAGTTACAAAAAATTAGAAAAAAAATACCCAAAAATCGTATCCTTTAACTTTTGAGTATCAAAAACCCATGCACCATTATCTATTTTTAATCTCTCAATTCTGTTTAACCTTCTTCTATTTTTTATTTAAGAATGAAAGTATCTAAAATTTTGGTCACCATGTTTAAATCAGAAAATCTTTGCTTACTGCTGCCTTCTTAAATCCTCCTGGGCTAAAATATGGTTTCATTTATCTTTGAGAAGTAATGAAGTGGTCCCATTATTCAAAATTGAGTCAGTAGCTATTAAACATTTGATCACATCCTTATGCCACCAAAAATCATGGTTTCGTATCCTATCCCCACTTTACAGCTTTTCGATAAGCTAATCCCGCTTAGGTAAAATATTAGACAACGTAATATCTAACCACGCTTCCATTACAACATTCTCCAAATCATCGTCAACTAGACAAGCATTATCAAAGCGAAAAATGCAATTTATAGTATTAAAATTGTGATGCACCGTTTTAATTAATAAAGGGTTATGGTCAGAAACCAGAGTAATCGAAACCCGACAAAAGCCATCTGTTCAAATTTTAGACCAGTCTCCATTTTCCATAGCTCAATCTAGCCTCTCACGCACCCAATAATTTGTTCCCTGTCTAGATTCCCATGTAAAAAATGAGCCCACATTTGGTAAATCTGCAAACTGATAGTCCTGCAAAGCCTTTTTAAAGCCTTCCATAATAGCACGTGGTTTTGGACTACCTCTAATCTTATCCTCAGTAGATGTAATATCATTAAAATCTTATACACAAAGCCAAAGGAGAGTGCTTCTAGTAGCTAGGGCCCTTAAAAGATTGATGCCTAATGTTAGTTACTTTTCGAGAACCTATAGTAACTTGTTAACCTCCAACTAACATCTAGTTCATCAATTCAACAATCAATAAAGTTCAAAGAGTAACCCAAAACAAATAGTTTTACATTGCTTTTCCACAACATAGATAAACGGTCACTCAAACCCATCGTATCCACTACAAAACAACCATCAAAACGTAGCACCCTTTGAAGCTCCTCCATACAAACTAAATGAACACGTGTCTCCATAAGAAAAAGTACATCCAACCTATAACTCAAAGTAAGTTCTTTGAGAGCATTAATTGCCTGAGGATTGCCCAGTCCTCAGCAGTTCCAACTAATGATTTTCATTGCTTTCGACCATCCTGCGGCCAAAGATTGACTGTTAACTTGTGTCCTGTGGACGGTTACACCACATGTTGGTTACTAGTTGAATTCTTAGAAGACAAAGAAACTACAGGAACCGAAGTAAGCTTGCCAAGTTGTGGTCTCTTCTTAGCATCACCTTCTTAGACTAAAGATATATCTTTATCAAGCCCACCAGTACTTGCTCGACCTAAAGATTGATTGTCCATGTCCATAAAACCCATATTAACATTACCATCATCATTAGTTGACTTAGTACCATAAAAGGAAGCTCTAAAAATTAGGGATTTTAACACGGAGATATTACCATCAGCGTATCCCACATTATCATCGAGATTTGGGGAAAGATAAGACTTTCCTTCTTCACGAAGCCATGGGCTAGCAATTTGGAGATTTCAGCGATTGGGAATCTGAGTTTGATCATTCCATTTCAGTTTCAAATCCTCCTCCTTCTTATGTAGCAAAAGTTCAAAAAGAAAGATTCAACATGGCCAAGGCGACCACAAGTATAATAAAAGGAAAAATTATAATCTCGTCCCTATAGAATTCCTAAATTAACTATTTTATCCCCACTTTTTTTTTAAATATACTATTTTGTCCCTATAGTTTAACCCTGTTATATTAACATAAACTTTTGTCCAAATTTTGGCATTTTGGATGTTAAGTCAATGAGAAGAGACTTTAAAGTCCTTGTATGAAAAGCCCCCTCAAAAAGAGAATTCATTTAGGAGGGAAAAACAAAATAACTTTTTGTCTTTCTGACCGAACGAAAGCCCAAAAATGAAGCTCCCAAATTTGAAATCGATGAACCCAGAGCATAATCGAGAACATTTGATGCGTTTACTGCAAAAGAAGTATTATTGTTGTTAGGCGAGTTGGAGAACCCAAATTGGAATCGAGAAATTAGTGCACTTTTTAGGAACAATGTTAACAATGCTCTTCTTTTTGTGTTTTATTTTTTTGATAAAAATTGTGATAATATGCAATGTAGTTTTCCATTTAGTAAATCACTAGGTTATATGTCATGGAATGGTGAAGTTTAGTGTATAATGTGTTAGTGTTAGGGTTTGTGTGATTGAAATCTGAAATTGTTTTTTCTTTCTTTCTAGTATGGCAGTGTAACTTTTGTATAAGATTTTTTTAACTTATGAAGAAAGAGTAGCAACATTTAACATTATAGATAATGAGGAGTACTGTCACTTAACCTTTGTAAAAGATAATTACAAGTATTTCCAAATAGAGGCTAGTTTTATCACTATAAGGTTTGGAGTTAGAGTGCAATTTACTGTTGGAGTGCAATTTAATGGCAATGTTTGGTATGTATAATTCCACTTGTGAGAATAAAATAAGGGTAGATGTTAGAAATGTAGAGTCACTTGCTATAGATAGACCTTATGAAGATTCTGATGATGTAGAAATTGTTGGCTGCTTTAAGGGCCCTAATGCAAACAATATGGAAAGTGAAGTTAAAAAAATTAGTGGTAATGTGGTGGATGATAATGATATGAATGTGGGTGATAATACTACTGGGAATGTGGGTGATGGTGGTAACATGAGTGATATGCCTAATGTAGGATTGCATGAGGAAGTTAGCAATGTTGGGGTGAGTAATATAAGGGTGAGACTTGATATACCTAATGTAGGAAAGACTGAGGAAGTAAGTAATGTGGGGGTGACCAATGTAAGTGGGGGAACTGCTATGCCTAACACAAGAGAGACTGAGGAAGTTAGTAATGTGGGTATGAGTAGAGAAGCTGGAAACAATAAGCAGACATATGTTTATGGTTCTCAAATACGGGATAATATGGAAATTGATTCTAATTATTTTGAAATTTTAGTGAGTCGAGGAAAGGGAAGGAATCTTGGATTAAGGGGAAGAGGCTTGAGGGGTAAAGGGGTGAGTGAGGGAAGATGCTTAAGGGGCAAAGGGATGAATGGAAGAGGGGTGAGCATTCCTATAACTAGTACCTGAGATGAGCCAAATTCTACATCCAAAACATGTGAGGAAGAAAATATAAGCATATAGAATTCTATATAACCACCAATAAAGGTCTACACATTCAAAAGGAGAAAAAATCCACCTAAGAAAGCTACAACCCCTTTCATTTTTATCAAATCGACAACAGCTTATTAATGTTGTGTCAGTTATCTGTTTATTAATTTACTTGTTGTGTTGATCAAACTACTTGTACAATTCAAATTAGTTGCTTTTTTTGCTTCCCCCAAAAACACTTTTTAACTTTTTCAACCTCAAAACTGCTACATCATCACCTCTCTCTCTCTAACGCTACATGATGTTACTTCTCCAAATTAAAACCACCCATTAAAGCATTTTCTCTCTCATCCAAAGCTAAAATAGCCCTTAATCTTCATCTCTCTCTCTCTCTCTCTCTCTCTCTCTCTCCTCTCTCTCTCACAATCATCTCTCTCCGTCAAATGAAACCCTAATCTTTAGAATAGCAGATCTAAAAATCCACCACATCTGAATCTCGCTCACCCTCTCCAGAAGCTATGACCATAGAAGAGCTAAATCTTCTCATAAAACTCACTATGAAATTTAAGAAACTAGAACCTAAGCTTAAGAAAAAAGTGAGTCAATCCAATCTAAAAAAAGAAAATCAAAGGCAAAAGTGCAAAAATATAAAGGAAAAAGGAAAGCAACAGAGAAGGAAATCATCTCTAAAGGTAAAGGAAAATCTATTCACTCTTAAAGCCCTCTAATGTGATCTTTTATTATTGATTGGGTATTCTTTGAAAAAGAGGGATTTCCTTTTAAAATAGTTTAAATTTCAGGGTTGGATGGATTTTTTTATCTTTAAATAAACCATGTTTTGAAGACCTAGTTAGAGAGTTCTATGGTTCTGTTAGTGGTTTGAAGATTGAGATATTATCTGTGAAAATGGAAAGCGAAGTTACGTTGATTTCTCTTACAGATTTAAGCAATATTTATAAAATTCCAAATAAAGAAACTAAAGCAACAAAAATTAAGGAGAACACCAAGATCATAGGTTATGACAGGATGAACTTTGTTAGAAAAATCTCTAAGAGGCCTACTAGTAACAAACAGAGAACTGTAGTTGATTATTCTAATTTGCATGAGAATATGAAGTGGTTGTATAAAATTGTAGTTCATTATTTAATACTTAAGAGTGGGTCACTCACATATGTCAACCAAGTGGAGTTATGCTTGATGTGGCATCTTGTTGAGAAGAAGAAACCCTTTAATCTTTGCTTTGCTCTGTTTGATAAGATACAAAATGTTACAATAAAAAAATTGCCTATGGAATGATTTTGACCCTTATTTTTTAATTCCTTAGTGTAAAATTAGAAGGAAAATGTTACGATGTTTCTAGACCAGATAGCAGTTTTTTTAAAAATAAAGAGGGAAAAGGAGAAGAAGAAGAAGAAGTAGAAGTAGAAAAAGAGGATGAGAAGATTGAAGAAGTAGTTATAGAAAAAGAAATGAAGAAAGAAGAAAAAAAGAGATTAGAAAAAGAAAAGCTAGGAGAAATAGAGTTAGAAAAAGATAAAATAGTAAAAGAAAAAGAAAAAGAAGAAGATCAAGGAGAAGAAAAAGAAAAATGTCAAGAAAAAGAGAATGGAAAAGATGAGTATCCTGAAGATAGAGGGGACTTTGGAGATTTGGTAGGGTAGAAGTAAAGGAGCTAGTAAAAGAAAAGGAAGGAGATTAAGAAGTTAGTGAGCCTGAAATTGAAAAGTTAGAATTAAGTGATGAAGAAGAGCTGGAAGAAGATAAGGAACCAGAAGCTGAAACTGGAAAGGCTTTAGATCAATCTCCTGAGCAAAACGGTATAGAGTTAGAAATGCTTAATGTTAAAATACAACTCATTAAGGAGCACTCTAATGAGTTAAACAAAGTTATTAAGTATGGAAAAACCATTGTGGAAAACACTAAGTCGTTAGTAGACTCAATGGAAAGGATGAAAAGTCTACATGATAGGAGATAAGAAATTCTAAAGGCCAGAGCTCAGAAACCAGCAGAAGTCGAAACTCCAACTTCTTCAAGAACTAAAAGATACAAGCAGACGGCTCAAAAATGCCAAACTAGAGAGGTAAGCCTCCTCTGCATCCTTCAAGTACTTCCAAGAGAGACAAAGACTCTTTGGAATCTACCCCAGCTAAAAATCTTAGAAGTTCCAAGAAAGCCAGAACTGAAATTGTTGACCTAGAAAGCCAGTTACTTTTGACTAGGCTTTTGCAAGTTGTCTGATAACTTGTTTTGTTTTTGTTTTTGAGAACACTTTATTTTGTTTTATTCTTTGTGATATAGTTTGTTCTAATCTATGTTTTCTTTCTTATTTCGTGTATGTGTTTACTTAACATGTTTGTTCATTGTTTAGTAGATTTTATTTTAACCCTCTTTTCTGATGACAAAAAGGGGTAGACCACAACTAGTATCTAGTATTTCTATATATGTTTATCTTGTTCTAACTGTGGTTCTTTTTGTTATAATATTTTTGTCTTATGCAGAGAATATTAACATTTCTTATTGTCCAACACTTATGTTATTACAATATTAATACAGTTTATCTTAAGAGTGTTTCTAATAATTAGATATTAGGACTGTCAATTCTAATTCTATGATTAGTCTCTTATCTAATCTTTGTTCTGTTCTCTTCAAAGTTCTAATTCCTATAAGTTCTAACAATGCACTTATTCAAGGGGAGTTTTATTTTACATATAAAAGTTCTAATGTTGTAAAATTAGAAAATATTTGAATTTAGAATTTCTATTCTGTTAGAATCATAGTTTTGAAAATCAAACCGGACTGACCGGTTCGATCGAAAATTGGGTCGTGGTCCGGTCTGGGTTGCGTTGGAAAACCAAATACCTAAAAATTGGATTGAACTGGTTCGATTCAATTTTGGTTACTTTTTCAGAAATTATGGGCTTTTTTTTTAATTTGGGCCGCTGATTTTTTAATCTTTGGGCTTTTTATTTATAAACCTAAATCTTAATATATTAATTAAATTGAAAAATAATAACATATTTTATGGTAATTAATTTTTATTTTAAATTCATTCATATTTTATTTTTAAAAATTATTTACTAATTTTTATTTTTTTTGTTAAATCTAAATTTGAAAATTTTTTTATTTGAGTTCAATTTTTTTTTGTAACTTATATTTTCAATTTTATTTAATAAATATATTTAAAAACATTATATATAAAAATCCTGTTCTACCGTATTAAACCCGGTCAAACCCTCAGGTTCAAAGAATCCCTACCTTCACCGGTTCACTGACCGGTCCGATTTTCAGAACACTAGTTAGAATGCATAAACTTAGGGATAACACTTGTTTTTATCTATGATAAATTTATTGATTAAGTCATCATCAAAAAGGGAAATGTGGGTCCCGTTTGTATATGGCACAACCCAAGAGAGGGGTAAATTAGGTTTTAAAAAAAAATTAAATTTTAAAACACAAGATCAGAATTCTATTGCAGCAGAATTAGAAAGCATTTGTGAAAGTTAGTTATCAAGTTTAAAACTTTCTCACAAATCAATTGCAAGATTAGAATGACTTTATGAAGAACAGTTATTACAATCAGAACTACTTCACAAAAGTTATACAAAATTAGAAAGTCGATTATAATTCAGATTGTGAATTATACTGAATATAGAAAGACAAATTAGAACTTGGTAAAATTACAACACAGAAATCTAGAGTTCTGAAGTTTCACAAAGATAAAGTTTATTCATGTTTAGAAATAGAAGATCATGAACAACTTTGCATTTCTGAAAAAGATTAAAATTTGTGTAAATAGAATAAAAACAAGCAACACTTCAAAAATAAAAGAAGATAAACGCAGAAATTTATAGTGGCTCGGCACCAACTTGCCTATATCCACTCTCCAAGATGCATATTTAGATCATCCACTATATTTTCTCTTTTCAAGGGTAAGAGACAAACCAACAATTAAAGGAAATAAATTTAAAACCTAAATCTAACCTTATCCCATTAGATTACACGCATTCTAGTTAACCTCTACCCTTTCTATTTTACAGAGAACAGAAAACTCAAATCAAGACATTAAATCTCACATAAAGAGAAGTTCGCTTAATAACTTTTATACCATGGCTTCTCAACTAAGTTATTACACATAAGTTTTTCATTTAAAAGCCTCTAGTCTACAACAAATTACAAAAAATTGTATAGACAGAAAGAAATGTAATTATAAGCACAAGAAGAACAAAAAGCAGATTTTGAAAACATAGAGAAAATGTAGAACTGTTCTTTAGAAAGAGTTTGTTACCAAAATTCTTTTCACTTGTAAAATATCACTTGAATAATATAGATAAAAAAATGAAGGGGGTTGAAGAGAGAGCTTTCAGAGATTTTGAAAATTTTGAAATGGACTCTTACTCTTGCCCACATTTGCTTCTGAGAGAGGAGAGAGTTTTTATAAAAGAGAGAAATAAACCCATTATAAATGACTTGAGGTTTTTGCTTTAAATTGTGGTGATTGATTCTGACATGTAAATTCAAAAATTAACTTAGCATGAGTTGCATTAATGAGCACGCAAGGCATCAAGTTGAAGAGTTTAATTTCAAAAAAGTTGTTTAACTTTTAAACAAAAATAGTCAGCTATGTCTAGAAAATGTAAGTTGTGTTAGAATAGAAATGACTTTTTGCAAAATTTCATTTAATAGTCACCAATGAGTTGTACTCCAAAAATCTTTTAAGTTAGAAAATGTGAAAAGCTATGATTTTGAGTAATCTTCTCTTAATAAGTTTATTCAAAAGCATTTAAAAATAATTTTTGAAAGAGAGGTAAAATAGATTTGTGCTTATAATATTATTTACTGTCTATCCTTTTCTAAGACTCAAAATAATACTAACCAATACAAAATATCTTCATTAATCTTCATGATCTTCAAATAAAAGTCTTGGATGTAGGAATATAATTTCTTCAATAATATCTTCATTAATCTTCATGGTCTTCAAATAAAAGTCGTGGATATAAGAATATAATTTCTTCAATAATTCTCTAACAATAATTTGTGCATCAAATAAATTTAGCACAATAATAATATTAAATTTATTTGTTTTTCATAATCATCAAAATCTTAAGATAAAATTGACCTTTCTCCCTTGTTGGCTTAAGGTCATTAATCCTAAGATTTTGATGAATAAACAAACAAATAAAATTTAATATTTTTGTATGTGCTAAGTTGATTTTATTCCTAATTTTATTGATTAAATTATTAAAGACTTCAAGCTCGTACAACTCAATATTTATTTTTCGGAGACCATGAAGACGAATGAAGATTTTTTTAATGGTTAGTGTTTTATCAAATAATGGGAACATCATTTTTTTCTTGTATAATTTTTCGTCTCTCTCTAAAACTGGTTGGCAAGAGTAAGTGTCCATTCTTAGATTTTCAAATCATCCAAACTCTTCTCTGTAACTCCCTTTATTTTTTTTCACTATTCGTCTAGAAACATTTTTAAGAGAAAAGAAATCTTGTAACAACTCTTTTGAAGAACAATTCTAATCTTACTTTCTGTTTTTCAAATCTATTTTCTATTCTTCTTATGCTTATAGTTGCATTTCTCTCTGTTTACATAGATTCGTGTAATCTGTTGTAGGCTAGAGATTTTTAATGAAAAACATTAGTGTATAGCTTAGGTTGAAAAATTATATTATAAAAGTTTTCAAGTAACCTTCTCTTTAGTGAGATTAAAGTCTTGATTCTGAGTTCTCTATTCTCTATAAAACAGAAGGATAGAGATTAGCTAAAACCTTTGAAAATCTAGTGGGTTAAATATTAGATCTAGGTTTTTGGTCTATTTCCTTGTAATGTTGGTTTGTCGCTTACCTTTTAAAAGAAATAACATGGTGGAGGATCTCAAGATGATTCTTAGAGAGTAGATGTAGGCAATTTAGTACCGAACCACTATAAATTTTTGTGTTATTCTTCTTTTAATTTTTTGAAGTTTTGCTTGATCATATTCTAATTGCACATCCATTTTTATCTTTAAAATGCAAAGTTGTAAACGATTTTATAATTCTAAAAGTGAAGAAGGTTTATCTGTGTGGATCATTACAATTTTGAATATCTGTATTATAATTTGTTTCAAGTTCCAATTTATGCTTATACATTCAGAAAAAATTAGAATCTGGGTTATAATCAATTTTCTAATCTGCATAAGCTTTATAGAAGATGTTCTAATCGTGATAACTGTCTTTCATAAAATCTTTCTAATTCTACTATTTTAGAATTCTAACTTGAGATTTAAAAGTTAAATTTTTAAAAAATTCAATTCACCCCCTCTTGAGTTGTGCCATATAAAATTGGACTCACATTGGCACATTTTTCTCTCCTCACGTGGCCAAGAGAAATTGACTTCAAACTCTGATTGTGTTTTATTATTACAAAATTGGCAACTTAAATGGGATAGTAGATCCTTTGTTAAGTATAGGGTGACTAATGGTGAAAGCATGAAAGTTTAGGGATAAATTTACGCATTCTACCTCTAAAAATTATAATGCAAACTCTGACATGCACATGTATACCATTCTTTTTATTTAGGCTAAATTATTTGTGTTATCTATATTGATCTCTCATTTTTCCTTAGAAATTTGAACTTTTCTTGGCTGTAAATTCATAGTCTTGGAGACAATTCCATACTATGAAACTAAAGTGCATTAGTTCTTTGTTTCAACTTTTAACTTTTGATTAGTTTAGGTTAATGAAGATTTGAATTCGAAACTTTTAAATTTTTGGAAATAGTTCCACCATCACTAATCAAAACTTATCAGTTCTCTTTTTCAAACTTTTAAATTTTTATTGCGCAATGTTTCACTCAAACCTTAGGGACCAAATACTAAATTTTCTCTTATTTATTTATTTTTTTCTCCGACAATGTTCCCTGAATGACCATATAATGGTGGTAGATTCAATGAAAAGATTAGATATTCCATTGTAAAAGTATTATGTAAATATATCCAATTCAAAATAAATAATATAATAATTTTATCTTATTAGAAAATTAGTATTAAAGTCAAGGATATACTTAATGATGGATTGGAGGCGAGAGAGGATCTCACAAAATAATTAAGCCACAAAGAATTCAAATCAAATCACGAATAAAGTAAGACTAACCTTAAGAGCAAATAAGGTGGACAAGCTTATGTAGCCTCCTTTACCTTTAAAAGCAAACTTCTTGACATTATCATCATTAGCACGGTCAAAACAGGCTACCTGACCCAACCCAGACAAACTCAATCCCAAAATGGACTGAGCCAAAAATGCTCTTTAAAGAACGGGCCTCTAATATACAAGCCCATTTCAGCTAGTGCGGGTTGATGGATGAGCCCAGAAGTGTTCGTCTTGAGAGTCCATATATTTTTTTTCTTTTTTCTTTAATTTTATAACTTTTTTGAATTTTTTTTTAGCTTTGTATGTTCATTCAAAGAGCCCTGACGTGGAAAAAAGAGAAAGCAAACTCTCCTAATTAGTCTATGTAAATTTTGAATTGTTATTCCCGTTCTTATTTTAAATATTTATGATATATACATACACATTATCCTAAAGCGGTCCCGGCGAATAGTGATGTAGCCAGAAAATTTAGTAAGCAGGGTCTAACTAAAATTTTATTTCACAAAAGTCACATACATAAAATAAATGGAAGCAACAAGAATCCCTTAATATTAAAAAATAATTAGTTACAATTAAATTACAATAATCTTCGACTATTTTTTATTCCTTGAAATATGTTCATAATTATTTCATTGTCAATACTTGCAAATACATATCTTTCAACATAAGTCACCAAACAATCATTTAGTACCTCATCGCCTATTTTATTACGAAGTGAACTTTTAATAATTTTCGTTGCTGAAAAAACTCTTTCCACTATGGCTGTAGCAACTGACAAAATTAATGATAATTTGACTAACAAATACAGCAAAGGAAAAACAATATGTTTTCTTGTAGAAACCATTTTCTTTGCAAGACCTTCAATTCCACTCACTTAAGAAAAATTTTTATCTATACGCATATCAAAGATGAAGTTTTCATGTTGATATTCAAATTCAATTAAAGTAACAGGAGGAAATTCAAATGGATAAAATTTTACAAGTTTAATCAATTTGCTCATATTAAATGCAGAAAATGAGTCTTTAGGATTAAGACATGCCATACATCAAAGCAAATTTGTATTAACTTTATCCAATCCATTATTAAGTTTTAGAAATTGCATATTAATCATAGAATAATATAGCTCAACACGATAATGATGAAGATTTATCATTTATTAGATACTTGTAACCAGAATTTATAATTGACTTTTTGATTTGTTAAGACAAATACACAATTCTTAAGCTTTAAAAAACAAAAATTAATATTTTTAGGTTTTAGTTAGTAATAAGAGTAAATATAGTTAAAAAATAATATATAACTTTATAACAATTTATGAGATTAATTTATAAATATTGATTGGAAAATTGTATCAGTGAAACAATTATATTGATTTTTTTCTATCCACTACTATATCATCATGTGAATATATATTCAAGTTGATACCAATATAATTTTTTGGAATAATTTTTTTATTAGCAATGATAAATTTATTAATTTTATTTATATATAATGCACTTAAAATTAACAAAAAAAAAAGAAATCATCTCCAACTAAAAATAATTTCAAAACCATAATTTTATACCTCCAACAAACAAAGAAACAAATCATCTCTAACTAATAAATAATTTCAAAGCTATAATTTTATACTTCCAACAAATAAATTAGCAAAAAAAAAGAAAGACATAATTTTACAATCTCAACAATTAAATAAAAAAATATAAAAGAATGAAAACTTAAAATAGAAACTTACTTGAAGTTTTTCTTCTTTCTTTTTATAAAAGGATGAAAATGCTTTAAATATTATTAGAATCAAAGAATAACACATCTGAAATAAAACTTGGAGGGTTTGTAGCCCACTCCATTAAACCAGACATAGAAACGGCTGCTCTAGCTAGTGAATGAGCAGTCTGATTCACTGATTTTCTAACAAAAGAAACTGACGGTGCGGGAAAAACATTCATCAACTTTTTGCTTCTTGTGATTGCAAAAAGTGAAAGGGTGTCACGGTAGTGGAAAGGTAAAAGGAAAGCAAGAAGTTGTCCTATTTTCATTGGTAAAAAAAAAGTGTTTTTATACTTAAAAAGTGGAAATTACCATATTGCTCATAGTTTATTAAAAAATTTTCAAGGGGCGTTGGGTCCTATATGGCTCCATCACTGCTCGCGGACCCATCCAGCCCGGCTTGAGCAGGCTTTGATAAAAAACGAGCTGGATAAAAAAAGTTCGTTTTAAAAAATGGGCATCCATCTTTTTGCCCATATCCAAACATTTTACGGGCAAGCACGAGCTGTCCACGGGCTTAAGCCCGTTTTGACAGCGCTAATGATCATTTGAAGATGAAAGATTGTCAAGTGAAAATGTCTCTCTCTCCTTTATTAATTCATATTTTTAATTTCATTTTCTTGCGAAATTGAGTATACTTTAACATTTAAATCAAATTGTATCTCAATTAGTGACTTAATGAATAGATAGGGGTGAGTATTAGTCGATTCAATTTAGTTTGTACCGTGATAATTAAAAATCAAATTACTCAAATTGTTAAGGGAGAAAATCGAATCGGTCAAATTTAACTAGAAAATTAAACCGAACAGATTAGCTAAATAATATTCATAAATAACAATAATGCAAGTTTTTTTTATCAAAAATCAATTGAAAGGTTACTGTTACAAAAGAAAAGACTAATAAATCCATCTACCAAGAGTTACAAATTATTGTTTTGTAGAAAAATTTTGGCACCCAACCTCTTGGTATCTTTTTATAGCAATAATGCTCAATTTATCGATAATTAGTATATAATTTATAATATCTTTTTATAGTATCAAGATGCAAGTAAGTCAAACTATTCGTGAGCTATTTTGATTGGACTAGCAAAAATATTTGAATTTAATTGTATTAAACTTAAACTTGAGTAGTTCGTCACAATAGTTAACCCAAATTTGAGTGCTATAATACTCAATTATGGTCACTCGCAAACCCAATTGAGAATTTAAATATTATATGTAAATTAAATAATAATTTACTGTAATACCCCGAAATTTTTATTTCGAAACATTTTTATTTAAATTTAAATTGTAAATTTTTAGCCAATAATATTACGCCACGTAATATTATCAGGACCGAAAATCATTTTGGTTCGCCCGAAAATTTATTAAATAACCGTTAATCGAATAAAATTGGACCAATATTTTTTTAATTGGACCGAATTAATTTAAATTAGACCCGAATCGGATATTTTTGAAAAATACTGTGCGTCACTATTTTTTTCTCCCCGACAACTTACCTTGGACGGTTTGTTTTTATTTAATAATTATAAAATTTTATAATATTTTATTATTATTTTATTTATTATTATTTTATTTTATTTTATTTTTTATTTATTTTTTTCTTCAAATCTTCATCTTCTTCTTCCTTGATCTGCAACCACAGACCAGCCGCTCCTCTCCCTACACCTCCATCACAGCCACTGCCACCACCTCCTCCTCCTTCTTCTTCCTTCTTCTTCTTCCTTCTCTTCTCTTTCTTTCTTCTTCTTCTTCTTCTTCCTCGCTGTCCCTCTCTGTCGCCCTCTCACTGCGCCGCAGCAGCTCCTCCGCCACAGCTCCTCCTCTCCAGCAGCAGCAGCGCTGTCGCTCCAGCAGCTCCTCCTCACGCGATCAGCTTCTCTCTGCCTCCTCTGCGTCGCGCGACCTAGCCAGCCACCGCGCAGCGCCTCCTCCTCTCTTCTCGCGTCGCGCCACCAACTGCTCCAGCCACACCAGTGACGCCGACCACCACAGCCTCTCTCTGCTGCGCCACGAGCTCCGCCAGCTTCTCCTCCTCCCCTGTTCTGCGCCACCACTGCAGCAGCTCTGCAGTTCCGCGAACCAGACCCAGCTGCTGCCCTTCTTGCCGCCACTCCTCAGCCACAGCAAGCTCAGCTTGCTACTCCGGCCACCATCTCCTCCTTCAACCTTCGATTCAAGGATTTTTGGGAATTTGACAATTATTGGGTATAAATTTATTATTTTTAGAATTTATTTGATTTAAATTGTGATTAATTATTTGGTTAATTTTTGAATAATTGGTTGAATGATTTTATCATTTGAGTAGTTAATTATGTTGATTAGTTGATTAATTTGTGAA